>NW_026509276.1:0-7500 GCF_026875155.1 Cherax quadricarinatus
TTTTCTTAAGTGTTTATTGTGTTTTATGAGACACTTTGTTCACACTAACGCACAGATCGTTCTTTGTTGGTTATCCTGGCATCAGTGTCACTCTCAGTAGAGTCAAAAGTAATCTGAAGACGCCACAGCACCCCACGCCATTACTGCCCCTTGCACAAAGAAAAGCTGATATAGTACTTTTGCTTCGCAAAGCAGAATGTTTGATTCTTGCTGTCTTAAGCATAGACAACAATGTCCACTATCTTTACTATGGTAATAAAGTGGGAGCAGGATTTTCCTTAATTGTCCTGCTAAGGTAGGAGATGTACTGTCTCTTATTAAAATACGCTCTGCAACACTGGACTGCAAGGAGCGGTGTCGCTTGACCACAGGGCGTATACTGGTACTGCATCTGGGATCAATTACTCGCTGTAGCAGTAAACAATATTTGCCCCATCTGAGAGGACTGGGCCCCTCAGGGCTGAAAGAGGTGAAGGGGCTGAAGGGGGCTGAAGGGGGCTGATACCCCCTCCTGGAGAAAATTTCTTCACAATTGTTGATAAACCCAAGTGAGCGTGTTGCAAACCCCTATCATTGTTGATAACCCAGAGTGAGCGTGTTGCAAACCCCTATCATTGTTGATAACCCAGAGTGAGCGTGTTGCAAACCCCTATCATTGTTGATAACCCAGAGTGAGCGTGTTGTAAACCCCTATCATTGTTGATAACCCAGAGTGAGCGTGTTGCAAACCCCTATCATTGTTGACAACCCTGAGTGAGCGTGTTGCAAACCCCTATCATTGTTGATATCCCTGAGTGAGCGTGTTGCAAACCCCTATCATTGTTGATAACCCTGAGTGACGTGTTGCAAACCCCTGTCATTGTTGATAACCCTGAGTGAGCATGTTGCAAACCCCTATCATTGTTGATAAATCAGAGTGAGCGTGTTGCAAACCCCTATCATTGTTGACAACCCTGAGTGAGCGTGTTGCAAACCCCTATCATTGTTGATATCCCTGAGTGAGCGTGTTGCAAACCCCTATCATTGTTGATAACCCCGGGTGAGCGTGTTGCAAACCCCTATCATTGTTGACAACCCTGAGTGACGTGTTGCAAACCCCTGTCATTGTTGATAACCCCGAGTGAGCATGTTGCAAACCCTATCATTGTTGATAAATCAGAGTGAGCGTGTTGCAAACCCCTATCATTGTTGACAACCCTGAGTGAGCGTGTTGCAAACCCTATCATTGTTGATATCCCTGAGTGAGCGTGTTGCAAACCCCTATCATTGTTGATAACCCCGGGTGAGCGTGTTGCAAACCCCTATCATTGTTGACAACCCTGAGTGAGCGTGTTGCAAACCCCAATCATTGTTGATATCCCTGAGTGAGCGTGTTGCAAACCCCTATCATTGTTGATAACCCTGAGTGAGCGTGTTACAAACCCCTATCATTGTTGATAACCCAGAGTGAGCGTGTTGCAAACCCCTATCATTGTTGATAACCCTGAGTGAGCGTGTTGCAAACCCCTATCATTGTTGATAACCCAGAGTGAGCGTGTTTCAAACCCCTATCATTGTTGATAACCCAGAGTGAGCGTGTTTGCAAACCCTATCATTGTTGATAACCCTGAGTGAGCGTGTTGCAAACCCCTATCATTGTTGATATCCCTGAGTGAGCGTGTTGCAAACCCCATCATTGTTGATAAACCCTGAGTGAGCGTGTTGCAAACCCCTATCATTGTTGACAACCCTGAGTGAGCGTGTTGCAAACCCCTATCATTGTTGATATCCCTGAGTGAGCGTGTTGCAAACCCCTATCATTGTTGATAACCCTGAGTGAGCGTGTTGCAAACCCTGTCATTGTTGATAACCCTGAGTGAGCATGTTGCAAACCCTATCATTATTGATAAATCAAAGTGAGCGTGTTGCAAACCCCTATCATTGTTGACAACCCTGAGTGAGGGTGTTGCAAACCCCTATCATTGTTGATATCCCTGAGTGAGCGTGTTGCAAACCCCTATCATTGTTGATAACCCCGGGTGAGCGTGTTGCAAACCCCTATCATTGTTGACAACCCAGAGTGAGCGTGTTGCAAACCCCTATCATTGTTGATAACTCTGAGCGAGCGTTTTGCAAACCCCTGTCATTGTTGATAACCCAGAGTGAGCGTGTTGCAAACCCCTATCATTGTTGATAACCCTGAGTGAGCGTGTTGCAAACCCCTATTATTGTTGAAATCCCAGAGTGAGCGTGTTGCAAAGCCCTATCATTGCAGATAACCCCGAGTGAGCGTGTTGCAAACCCCTATCATTGTTGATAACCCTGAGTGAGCGTGTTGCAAACCCATATCATTGTTGATAACCCAGAGTGAGCGTGTTGCAAACCCCTATCATTGTTGACAACCCTGAGTGAGCGTGTTGCAAACCCCTATCATTATTGATAACCCTGAGTGAGCGTGTTGCAATCCCCTATCATTGTTGATAACCCAGAGTGAGCGTGTTGCAAACCCCTATCATTGTTGATAACCCAGAGTGAGCGTGTTGCAAACCCCTGTCATTGTTGATATCCCTGAGTGAGCGTGTTGCTAACCCCTATCATTATTGATAACCTTGAGTGAGCGTGTTGCAATCCCCTATCATTGTTGATAACCCAGAGTGAGCGTGTTGCAAAACCCCTATCATTGTTGATAACCCAGAGTGAGCGTGTTGCAAACCCCTATCATTGTTGATAACCCAGAGTGAGCGTGTTGCAAACCTCTATCATTGTTGATAACCCTGAGTGAGCGTGTTGCAAACCCCTATCATTGTTGATAACCCAGAGTGAGCGTGTTGCAAACCCCTATCATTGTTGATAACGCAGAGGCAACTGAGCAGCAACAAGTCTGTCTCTTCACTTAGTCGTCACAGAACTTGTTTAGAATGAAATAATCAGTAATTCAGAATGAAATAATAGTAATTTCTGGAGTAAAAAAAAAAAACAATAAAAATACTAATTGCCAACACGTCCTCTTGATGAGAGCAAAAACATAAAAGTTACATTTTTGAAAAAAAATATACTTAGAAATATGATAGATAGAAACAAGCTGATTGCATCAACATGTTGCCAGAATTTTGCACTGTTTTTTGGTAAGAAAACCTAAAATTACAAAAAAAATTTAACTTCAATTTTATGATCTCTAAATAGATTGCCATAGGCCCCTCAATGTATCTGGTATGACAGGGTGGAAATGCAGTTTTAAGATTAAATTTAATTGTGTCAGGTTTTCTTATGTATTTAGTTATCACATACAATATGATAGTGTATATAGATAAAAGTTTAAGGCATTTGTAAGTTGGTATGAAGAGCCTAACATGGGTTAGAAATACAACTGTCTAAAAATATATTATTTGTTAACGGGAAGAGTTTCATATCATGTATATGTATATTGGGGGAAAGTGTTTTTTGTTGCATGCTATGTGAGGGAGAAGGGGGTGTGCCATAATTGTGTGGCGGAGAGGGTTTTCTCAGCCTGCATATTGCAGGTTTTGAGGGTGTGATAATCAGAGTGTATAGTTTAGTTCTCTAGATAGGATAGATTACGTTGATGTTGTATTGTGTAAATTTTGTTGCTGGTCCATATTTTGGACAACTTTTGGAATTTTGTGTACATAGTGCATTCGGGAAAATTTTTTTATATATATAAATTATAAAATTTAAGTTAGTTGGAATAGTGCATATAGAAAATGCTAAGATCTAGTTAGTGTGTATGCAGTGTTAGGCAACAACTGTCTTAAAATAACATGATTCTTAATGATTTAGGTACTAATTTAGGTGCTAAGTACACGAAAAGGTGGTTGTGCCACTATTATGTGGCGGCAAGGGTTCCTCATCCTGCACATTGCAGGTGTTGAGTGAGTGCTACCAGTGTGTAAGGGTTTAGTTTATTGGTGGTGAGATTGTAAATTGTGTAAGTTTTGACTTTGGTCCATATGTTGGACAAAAAAAAATTTTTTATGTGTACATTTTTGTACTATGTAAGTTTTAAATAAAATATTAAAAAAAAATAATCCTAGAGACACCGGAAGGAACCAAAATCATGTCAAAATGGTATGAAATGCTTTGGAACCAGGTGTACACCAGACCTAATATTCATGGCAAGGTTTGTCAGTGTCACTCAATGTTTTAAGTGTTATAAGTTTGGTCATAACACAAATTAATGTAGCAGCCAAAAAACGATTTGCAGTATCTGCTCTGGTGAGCATTTTTTCAGGAACTTCCCTAACTGAAACAACCCCAAGTGTGCCCTTTGTAAAGGGCACACTTGGGGTTCTTTCTGCTAGCTGCCCTGTTAGGAAATCTGCAATCTAGAAAATTCTGGTTGATAAGAAACAAGCCGAACTCCAAAAAAGCCACTCCCCAAGCACCACCAACGATGTCTCTAATCTACCTGAATATGGAGACTCCTGCTGCCTCCTCTACCAACCAGATGCTTGGAATTCTGCCCCTCCTGCAGCCCCCCTAACTCTAACATGCATCAACCCTATGTCCCCCTGGTCCCAAGAGGTACACGTTATGAGAAAGACCCTAACGTTCATGTCAGCCGGCGAGATCGCAGGTAGCAATGTCCAACTCTGTTCGACCGTTCTAAATGACCTTTTTGTAGCAAATAGAGCCAGGCCCTTAATCATCTCAGATAATGTGAACTCAATAAAGTACCAGCCTCCTCAAGCCAGGAATTATGTGCTCTCCTCAGCAACCACACCTAATCAAACCTCATAACACTACCAAGGCCCACCTGTAGCGGAAGAACCAGTAGAAACCACAACTAGAGTATACGTGGAGAGGGTTTCGGGGATCAACGACCCCGCGGCCCAGTCTGTGACCAAGCGTCATGGTGGATAAGGGCCTTACCAATCAGGCTGTTGCTGCTGATAGTACGCAACCCGACGTACGAACCACAACCCGGCTGGTCAGGTACTGACTTTAAGTGCCTGTCCAGCGCCTTCTTGAAAACAGTCAGGGGTCTATTGGTAATCCCCTTATTTAAGCTGGAAGACAGTTGAACAGTCTTGGGCCAATGATACTTATTGTGTTGTCTCTTATCGTGCTAGTGGTACCCTGTTTTTCATTGCTGGGATGTTGCATCGTCTATCAAGTCTTTTGCTTTCACAGGGAGTGATTTTCGTGTGCAAGTTGGGTACTAATCTCTCTAGGATTTTCCAAGTTTATATAATCATGTATTGTCTCCCGCCTGCGTTCTAGGGTGTACAAGGTGAGGAACACCGCAGTTAAGCGCGCCGTGAAACTTCTCTGTACATTTTCTAGGTCGGCAATTTCACCTGCCTTGAAAGGTGCTGTTAGTGTGCAGCAATATTTCAGCCTAGATAGAACAAGCGACCTGAAGAGTGTCATCATGGGTTTGGCATCCCTGGTTTTGAAGGTTCTCAATATCCTTCCTGTCATTTTTCTAGCAGATGCGATTCACAGGCCAAGTTTATTCTCCAGTCGTATAGGCTCTATCATTTGTTCAATTCAAATTCAAATTCAAAGTTTATTCTCTATAAGGATTACAATGCTGAGTTTACAGAATTTGGTTATTGTGTGGTTTACATGTAGTAAAATAATAATTACAGAGTGTACCACTAGAACACCTAGCATGGCTAGGCATTTCGGGCAGACTTAAATTAAATCTTAAGTTTAAAATATTACAAAATTATGAGGTAAGTTGGTATTATGGCTAAGTGACTAAATACTAGTTTGTGAGTTTAGCAATGTGAATGCTTTTGTTTTGGCACTATACATAGTTTCAGTATTGGAGTATCACAGGCCAACTTATGACTAGTTAAGATTCATTATTTTGAGATTGAGATTGATATTTCTGTTTATGGTCAAATGGGTGAGTGTAAGTGTAAGTGTTAACCACCAGGTGGTATTCGTGTAATTAGTTGACAGGGTGTATCAGGGAGATAAGATGTTTTCTGATGGTAGTTTTGAAGGTGATGAATGTGTCTGCAGTTTTAGAATTCTCAGGTAGGGTGTTCCAGATTTTAGGGCCTTTGACATACATTGAATTTTTGTGAAGGTTTAGTCTGACCCGGGGAATGTCATAGAGATGTTTGTGTCTGGTGTTGTGCTTGTGGGTTCTGTCGCAACTATCAAGAAAGCGTTTTAGGTCAAGGTTAATATTGGAATTTAAGGTCCTGTAGATGTAGATTGCACAGTAGTAAGTGTGGATGTACTGAACAGGGAGTAAGTTTAGATCTATGAAGAGTGGGGGGTTGTGTTGCCAGGGATGGATTTAGTGATTATTCTTACTGCGGCTTTTTGTTGGGTTATTATTGGCTTTAGGTGTGTTGCTGCAGTTGAACCCCAAGCACAGGTGAGGTATGGATATATAAGTGAATGGTATAGTGTGAGAAGGGCAGTTTGCGGCACGTAGTATCGTATCTTGGAGAGGATCCCAACCGTTTTGGATACTATTTTGGTTATGTGTTGGATATGGGTGCTGAAGTTCAGGTTGTTGTCGAGGTATAGGCCTAGGAATTTGCCCTCATTATGCCTGGCAATTAGAGTGTTGTTAATTTGCGCATCTCCTGCTCTGCTACCAAACATAATGTAGTAGGTTTTGTCAGTGTTAAGCGTAAGTTTATTGGCTGTCATCCAAGTCGATATTTTGATCAGCTCCTCATTAACAATGGTGTTGAGGGTGGCAAGATTAGGGTGAGAAATGACATAAGTCGTGTCGTCAGCAAAGAGAATGGGGTTCAGGTGTTGAGATACGTTTGGAAGATCATTGATGTATATGAGGAAGAGCAGGGGACCAAGGACACTTCCCTGCGGAACTCCAGTATCAAGTGGCTGTGTTGTTGATGCTGTGTCTTTAATGGTGACATACTGATACCTATTAGTAAGGTAAGATTTGAAATATGCAAGCGCATAGCCTCTTATACCATAATGGTCAAGTTTGTGGAGTAGGATGCCGTGGTCTACTGTGTCAAAAGCTTTTCTTAGGTCAATAAAAATTTGGTGCAGAGATTTAAAAGCTCGTGTGTGCGAATTTTCATCTGAGCTGCCTCCTGGTGTTATCTCTGCTTAAACATTATTTGCTACATTCCTCCATTTTAGGTGCCTTTGGTTGAAATCAAGCAAGATGTTGGGTACAGGAGCTGGAAGATTTTCCAGGCAGTGATCAATTTTCAAAAGCTGTTCTTGGAATTGTAGGGAAGTTGCATCCGGAGGCTTGTATACGACCAGGTTTTGGTTCTCGGTCTTTACCTCCAAAACTTCAACTACATCATTTGAGACATGTAGTAGTTCTGAGCATACGAGATATACCATGCCTGCAGATACCCAAGGCATAGAATTTGCATAAATTGGAATGTTGTTTGCTAGGACTTTTTGTAGCTGAATTCGCTGCTGGTGCATTTTTTTCTGTTTCCCCTCTACCATGTTTTCACCAGTTTTTGCTAGTAATGTGTCAACACTATTCTCTGAGGCATCATCCCCTTTCGTTCCATCACCAGCAGTATCGCTATTTTGTAC
>NW_026509276.1:12500-13894 GCF_026875155.1 Cherax quadricarinatus
CAAAGCCCTGATAATGGGACTTTAACCACAAGGAGATCGAATGGGAGAACTTGGAGCCACATGGGGGCCAAGATACATGGGGGGCTAAATGATGGAGGTGGTACTGGAAAACTTCATGTACCAACACGTAAGGGACACTACAAGAGGGGAAGAGGAGAGGATGAACCAGCAAGACGGGACTTAGTATTCACCTTGATAGTGCAGAATATTGAGGACATCACATATGAAAGACCCCTTGGGGCCAGCGATCATGTGGTTTTAGCTTCGAATACACAGTAGAGCTACAAGTGGGGGGGGAAGCGGGAAAGGGCCAGGACAAATGAAACCAAACTACAGGAAAGGGGACAAACACAGGAATGAGGAACTTCCTGAATGAGGTTCAAGGGAACAGAGAACGGGCAGGGAAGCCAGTTAATGAGATGATGGAGTAGTAGCAACAATGTGCAAGGAGGCTGAGGGGAGGTTTGTACCCAAGGGGAACAGGAATAATGAAAAAGCCAGGTGAGCCCATGGTTTCACCCCAAAAAAGCAAGGAGGCAAAAACCAAGTGTGCTAGGGAATGGAAGAAATATAGAAGGCAAAGGGCTCAGGAGAATAAGGAGAGCAGTCGTAAAAGCCAGAAACGAATATGCACAGATAAGAAAGGGGGGGCCCAACGTCAATATGAAAACGACATAGCAGCAAAAGGCAAATCTGACCCGAAGCTGTTATACAGCCACATCAGGGAAAAAAACAACCGTCAAGGACCAGGGAATCAGGCTAAGGAAGGAAGGAGGAGAGACAACAAGAAATGACCGTGAAGTATGTGGGGGAACTCAACAAGAGATTCGAAGAAGTGTTCACAGGGGGAGACAGAAGGGGCTCCAGAAAGACGGAGAGGTGGGGTAAAACCACCATGTGCTGGACACAGTAAACACAACCCGAGGAAGAAGTGAAGAGGCTTCTGAGTGAGCTAGATACCTCATAGGCAATGGCCAGATAACATCTCTCCATGGTCCTGAGAGAGGGAGCAGAGGCGCTAAAGTGTACCCCTAACAACAATATTCAATACATCTATCAAACAGGGAGATTGCCTGAGGCATGGAAGACATATAGAAAAATGAAGTCCCAATCTTTAAAAAAGGAGACAGACATGAAGCACTAAACTACAACCAGTGTCACTGACATGTATAGCATGCAAAATCATGGAAAAGATGTCAGGAGAAGAATGGTGGAAAAATCTAGAAAGGAATATCTCATCACCAGCAGCCAACATGGTTTCAGAGACGGGAAATTCTGTTTTTACAAACCTACTGGGGTTCTATGACATGGGGACAGCAGTAAGACAAGAGAGAGAGGGGTGGGTAGATTGCATTTTTATGGACAGCAAGAGGGGTTTACACAGTTCCACACAA
>NW_026509277.1:0-13307 GCF_026875155.1 Cherax quadricarinatus
TATTTTAGCTACATGCCAGTATTATAGCATGTCTAATATTTTTTCCTGTCCAGTATTGTATCAAGCATGGCCCAAATATTGTATCATTCCACTACTGCTAAAGGTCCCGCTCACACACGAGGCCCGGGTTCGATTCCCGGCGGTGGAAATATTTCAACGTATTTCCTTACACCTTTTTCCTCTTCACCTAGCAGCAATAGGTACCGGGTGTTGTCGACTGGAGTGGGTCACATCCTGTGAGACAAGATTGAGGACCCAAATGGAACTAAGTTGGGACAGTCCTCTATGACGCACCGACTTTTTGGGTTATCCTGGGTTGCAACCCTCGGGTTAAAAAAAAAAAATCCGAGCGAAACGCCTAAGATGTATGGTTCGTTAACATATTTATAGTTGGAGTTATAAAAGAAGGGAATGCTAGTGCTATGCAGAGGTGCGAGATTAAAATATTTTGGATCTGATACAATGATAAAAAAGAGAGGAGAGGTATATGCGGGAATAATATGTTCAGATATTTGGGAGTGGTCTTATCAGCAGCAATCCATGAAAAACAAAGGGTACTATGGAAATTGAAGGAGAAAAGGTGGGGGGTGCATTGAGGCTTTCGTGGAGAACAAAGATATTATCTATGGATCCAAAGAGGGAAATATGTCAAGCATAGTGACACCAACACCTTTATATAGATGCGAAACATTGGTTTTGAATCTTCAGCGAGGAGGTGGCTGGAAAAAATGGAGATTGCCATATCTGAGGGCTATCTTGGTGTGGATATTATGTAGAATTTTAACTGGAGATTAGCATGTGTGGAGGTTACTAAAAGTATCATCCAAAGGGCAGAGAGGAGTTGTTGAGGTGATTTGACATTTAGATAGGTGTACGAAATTTGGATGACTTGGAAAGTATGTAGTGGAAGGTAGGCTGGGTTGGGTCGTCAAATCAAAGGTTGGAGGGAGTGGGTATCGTAGGTTTTTGTGTAAAGAGCTTGGACAACCAGCAGGCATTTAGGGGTGAAGGCCAATGGCACTTGGAATTTTATGAGCAGTTGGAGTTGACCACGGTGACATTTGTGAAGGGATTCAGGAAAACTGGTTAGCCAATATGAATCCTTAAGGTGGGAAGCACAGTGCCCACAAATCTCAGGAGGTTTGCGTGGTTTGAAGTTAGGAGAGGCAACGAAATGATTGGCTCGCCTCTGTCGAGAGGCAATAGAATCAACGATGCGAAAGCGTTTCTTCTCTTTTGTTATCCTACCTTGTGGAATTGGCCAGTGTTAGAAAAAAAATTTGGATATTAGGTACAAACATAATCAAAGTCCCAGGATTTTTTACGTTCTACCAGCAATGTATCAGAATAGTGACAGAACAATTGCTAAAAAAAATTTTTGGGGAAACTGGATAATTTTAGTTTCCAAATGCTGGATCAAGCGGGGTTTCTATGGATATGTTTGGCCTGTATTTGCGATCAGTAACACTAGTTAAATAGGCAATCAACAAAAAAAGGCCAAGCTAAGAGGTTATACAATCTCCAGAGACAGGTCACAAATTCGTCGAGACACAAATCAGCTGTTACAGCAGCTGTAATCACAGTCAATCATTTCAAGTGGAAGGATGGGAGGGAGAGTTTTGGTTGAGCTGTGGACAAGAGACTGGTATTGTGGTCCCCAATCACAATTCTATAGGGAATTTCTCGTTTACCACACTCATAATTGTTTCCAATGGAGGACATGAACAGTAATAAAAGCATTTGTATATCTACAGCGCCATGCAGTCATTGGACTGAATAATTATGTTAGGTAGTTGGACATTGTCCACAGACCTCAGGCAGTGAACTATGTTCACTACCTTATCTCTAAATGACATAATCTTAATCCTTTTATTCTCTTATACTGTTCTTCAAATCTTTCCCTCATGTCACATCTTGTGGATCGCAGCTATCATTGGCAGCTTGCTGCTGGTTATGAAGAGATTTTGAGTGGGTAACCTTGCTACCACCATAATCCTAAAGTACCTCTGGTATGTTATAATAATTCTCTTTTAACTAAAGATTATGTAGTTAATACCAGGTGTTCGTGGTTGGGTTCCACGCAACGAAGATTTTTCCTTTGGCAAACAAAGGTTTTATTCGGGACGATTTACCCCCTGTCCAGTCCGGTAGTCGCAGACCTCATCGGGGTGGGTGGTGAACATGATGTACTTACATTCTCTTAAATTCTTTAGCAATCAAGTCATTATTTTTAAAAGTAATTCTTTAAATATTTATATGTTTGAATTAGAGATAAATACTATTTCATGGCCGACATGCGACATTATTTTTTTTTTCTATGTTACCTGAATGGGTAATAAGTGGATGGACATACTAGTTAAACTATTATTTATAGCAGTAGTTGGGGTAAAGTTAAACTATTATGTGATAAATATTTCCATGGTATGTGAACCTTCAGTAATATAGTTTTATTATGTACTATATATTTATTAAGTATGATTTAGTGTCCAGTGTTAATTTGCATTTATGATGTATGTACAATGACATTTATTTAATATTTGGATGTAAATTTATTATAAAAAATTGTATTATTTCGGCTGGATATAAAATGATTATTTTAATTTCATAAATGTGTATATATTATTTCTGGTTACATGTATATATTTTATGATTTTTCATTTTAATGTCATAAATGGGAAAGGTTAAGGTGTAGCAATATTATAAATTTTTAATTATTTTGCAAATCATAGGTTGTACATATAATATTAGTTGTATTTTGTGTATGAATCACACATGCTTAGTGCTTCTTTTTAATAATTGAAGTACATCGTAAGTAACAATTAAATAGTGGTAGTAAGCATTGTATCAAGCATGTCCAGAATTCTGCAGCTGTCCAGTATTCTAGCTAGCATGTCCCAGTATTATAGCATGTCTAATATTTTTCCTGTCCAGTATTGTATCAAGCATGTCCAATATTGTATCATGTCCCACTACTGCTAAGGTCCGCTTACACACGGAGGGCCCGGGTTCGATTCCTGGCGGGTGGAAATATTAATCGTATTTTCCTTACACCTGTTGTCTCTTCCACTAGCAGGCAAATAGGTACCTGGGTGTTGTCGAATGGAGAGTGGGTCACATTCATGTGAGGACAACATTGAGGACCCAAATGGAACTAAGGTTAGACAGTCCTCTATGTACGCACCGACTTTTTTGGTTATCCTGGTTGCTAACCCTGGGTTAAAAAAAAAATCCGACGCGAAATCGCTGAGATGTATGGTCGTTAAACTATTTATAGTTGGAGTTATAAAGAAGGGAACGTAGTGCTATGCAGGAGGTGCGAGATTAAAAATATTTGGATCTGATACATGGATTGTCAATGATAGAATGGGGAAGGTAGTATGCAGGAAGTAAATATGTTCAGATAGTTAGGAGTGGTCTTATCAGCAGACGAAAATCCATGAAAACAAAGGGTACTATGGAATTGAAGGAGAAAAGGTGGGTGGTTGCATTGAGGCATCTGTGGGGAGACAAAGAATATTATCTATGGGGGGGCGGAATTCCCAAAGAGGGAAATTATGTCAGTGCATAGTGCACCACACCTTTATATAGATGCGAAAC
Source organism: Cherax quadricarinatus (assembly GCF_026875155.1). Lineage (NCBI taxonomy): Eukaryota > Metazoa > Arthropoda > Malacostraca > Decapoda > Parastacidae > Cherax > Cherax quadricarinatus. Next base: position 3,598 of record NW_026509277.1, read on the forward strand.
ATTTGGTTTGAATCTTCAGCGAGGAGGTGGCGGAAACCATTGGAGATGCCATATCTGAGGGCTATCTTTGTGTGGATTATTATGGTTGCAGAATTTTAACTTGGAGATTAGCCTGGTGTGGCGGTTACTAAAGTATCATCCAAAGGGCAGAGGAGAGTTGTTGAGGTGGATTTGACATTTAGATGGTGTACGAAATTTGGATGATGGAAGTTTTGTAGTGGAAGGTAGGCTGGGTTTGGGTCATCAATAAAAGGTTGGAGGGAGTGGGTATCGGAGGTTTTGTGTGTAAAGAGCTTGGACAAACCAGCAGGCATGTTAGGAGTGAAGGCCATGGCACTTGGAATCTTTATGAGCAGTTGGAGTGTGACACGGTGACATTTAGTGAGGGATTCAGGAAAACTGGTTAGCCAGATATGAATCCTTAAGGTGGGAAGCACAGTGCCCACCCTCTCAAGGAGGGGTTTGCGTGTGTTTGAAAGTTAGAGAGGCAACTGATAATGTATTGGCTCGCCTCTGTCGAGGGAGCAATAGAATACAATGATGGCGAAAGCGTTTCTTATCTTTTGGTTATCCTACCTTTGTGGGAAATGGCCAGTGTGTTAGGAAAAAAATTTGGATATTAGGTAAAACAGTATCAAAGGTCCCAGGATTGTGTTACGTTCTACCAGCAATGTATCAGAAATAGTGACAGAACAATTGCTAAAAAAATTATGGGGGTAACTGTGATTATTTTAGTTTCCAAGTGCTGGATCAAGCGTTGTTGCTATGGATATGTGGGCCTGTAGTTTGCGATCGTAAAACACTTAGATAAATAGGCATCAACAAAAAATGGCCAAGGCTAGAGGTTATACAATCTCCAGAGGACAGGTCACAAAATTCGTCGAGACACAAATCAGCTGTCACAGCATTGCTGTAATCACAAGTCAATCATTTCAAGTGGAAAGGATGGGGAGGGAGAGTTTTGGTGAGCTGGGGACAAGAGACAACTTTGGTAAATTTTTTTTGGGTTTTGGTCACCCAATTCACACTTCTATAGAATTCTCGTTTACCACACTCATAATTGTTTACCAAATTGGTTGGACAGTGAACAGGTAATAAAAACATTTGTATATCTACAGCGCCATGCAGTCATTGACTGAATAATTCTGTTAGTAGTTGGACATTGTCCCACAGGACCTCAGGCAGTGAACTATGTTCACATACCTTCTTCTTCATGAAATAATCTTAATCTTTTTTATTCTCTTACTACTGAATTCTTCAAATCTTTCCTCACTGTCACATCTTGTTGGATCGCCGCTATTTCATTGGCAGCTTTGCTGCTGGTGAGAAGATTTTGATTGGGTAAACCCTAGCTACCACACATAATCCTAAGTACCTTCTGGTATGTTATAATATTCTCTTCTTAACTAAGATTATGACTCGTTACTTACCAGGTTCGTGGTTTTGGGGTTCCAGCAACGTAGATTTTTCCCTTTGGCAACAAAGGATCTTCTTCGGACGATTTAACCCTGTCCAGTCGGTAGTCGCACGACCTCATCGGGGTGGGCTGGTGAACATGAATACTTAGCATCTCTTAATTCTTTAGCAATCCTAGTCATTATTTTTTTTAATGTAATTCTTTAAATTTTTAATATGTTTGAATTAGAGATAAAATACTATGGCATGGCCGAATGCGACATTTTTTTTTTTTTATATGTTACTGAATGGGACCACCGAGTGAGTGACATACTAGTTAACTATTATTTATAAGCAGTTGTTAGGGTAAGTTTAACTATATGTGATGAATATTTCCATGGTCGTGAAACTTCGTAATATAGTTTTATTAGTATACTATATACTTTATTAAGTTATGATTTATTGGTCCAGTGTTAATTTGCATTTTACTGATGTATATTACTATGACATTTGTGTTTAATATATAGGTGTAAAAATTTTATTATAAAAAATTGTATTTTTTCGGCTGTATATATAATGATTATTTTAATTTCTAAATGTTCAGTATATATTAGTTCTGGTACATGTAATATTTATTATTTATCATTTTATGTGTCATAAATGGGAAAGGTTAAGGTGTAGCAATATTTTAAATTTTAATATTTTGCAAATCATAGGTTGTACAATATAATAATGGGTTGGTATTTTGGTGTATGAAATCACACATGCTTAGTGCTTCTTTTTAATAATAGATAGTACATCGTAGTAACAATAATGTGGTAGTAGCATTGTATCAAGCATGTCCAGAATTTTACAAGCATGTACCAGTATTCTAGCTAGCATGTCCAGTTTATAGCTGTCTAATATTGTTTCTTGTCCAGTATAGTATCAAACATGTCCCAATATTGTATCATGTCCATACTGCTTAAAGGTCCCGGCCTTTTACAACGGGAGGGCCCGGGTTCGATTCCTGTCGCGGTGGTAAATATATCAACGTATTTCCTTACACTGTTTTCCCTCTTCACCTAGCAGCAAATAGGTACCGGGTGTTAGTCGACTGGTGTGGGTAATCTGTGAGTCAAGATTGAGGACCCAAATGGAAACTAAGTTAGACAGTCCACTATGACGCACCGACTTTTTTTGGTTATCCTGGGTTGCTAACCCTCGGGTAAAAAAAAAATCCGAGCGAAACGCCTAAGGATGTATGGTCGTTAAAACATATTTATAGTTGGAGTTATAAAAGAGGGAACGCTAGTGCTATGCAGTGGTGCGAGATTAAAATATTTTGGATCTGATAATAAATGATAGTACCAATGATAGAATGAGGAAGGTAGTATGCAGGAAGTAAATATGTTCAGATATTTAGGAGTGGTCTTATCAGCAGACGAAATCCATTGAAAAACAATGGGGTACTATTGGAATTGAAGGAGGAAAAGAGTGGGTGGTGCATTGAAGGCATCTGTGGAGACAAAGAATATTATCTATTGATCCAAAGAGAGAAATATGTCAGAGCATAGTGACACCAACACCTTTATATAGGATGCGAAAGTGACTAACTAGTGGGGAAATCATTGAGTTTTGAATTCTTGCAGCGAGGAGGTGGCTGTAACAATGGAGCTGCCATATTCAGGGGTATCTGTGTGTGGAATATTATGTTGAGATTTTAACTTGGAGATTAGCATGTGTGGAGTTTACTAAGTATCAATCCAAAGGGCAGAGGAGGAGTTGTTGAGGTGGATTTGCATTTAGATAGGTGTAATGTACGAATTTTGGTTGGGACTTGGAAAGTAATGTAGTGGAGGTAGGCTGCGGTTGGGGGTCATCAAATCAAAGGTTGGAGGGAGTGGGTATCGGGGTTTTGTGTGTAAAGAGCTTTGGACACCAGCAGGATGTAGGAGTGAAAGGCCAATGGCACTTGGATTTTATAGCAGTTGGAGTGTGGACCACGGTGACATTTGTGAAGGGATAGGAAAACTGGTTAGCCAGATTGAATCCTTAAGGTTGGGAAGCACAGTGCCCACACTCTCAAGGAGGTTTGCGTGGTTTGAAGTTAAGGAGAGGAACTGAAATGTATGGGCTCGCTCTGTCGAAGAGAGCGATAGAATCAACGGTGGCGAAAGCGTTTCTTCTCTTTTTGGTTATTCACTACCTTTGTGGGAAATGGCCAGTGTGTTAGAAAAAAATTTGGTATTAGGTACAAACAGTATCAAAGTCCCAGGATGTTTACGTTCTACATGCAATGTATCAGAAGTAGTGACAGAACAATGCTAAAAAAAATTATGGCGGAAATGGTAATTTTAGTTTCATGTGCTGGATCAAGCGGGTTGGCTATGGATATGTGGACCTGTAGTTTGCAATCTGAAAACACTAGTTAAATAGGCAACTCTACAAAAAAAGGCCAAGCTAAGAGGTTATACAATCTCCGAGACAGGTCACAAATTCGTCGATCTCGAGGACACAAATCAGCAGTTACAGCATGCTGTAATCACAGTCAATCTTTTTCAAGACTGAGGAAGGATGGGATTGGAGAGTTTTGGTCTGAGCTGTGGACAAGAGACTGGTATTGTGGTCACCCAATTCACACTTCATAGGAATTTCTCGTTTACCACACTCATAATTGTTTTACAATTGGTGGACAGTGAACGTAATAAAAGCATTTGTATATCTACAGCGGCCATTGCAGGTCATTGGATTGAATAATTATGTTAGGTAGTTGGACATTGTCCACAGACCTCAGGCAGTGAACTAATGTCACATACCTTTATCTCAATGACTAATCTTAAATCTTTTATTCTCTTACTTACTGTTTCTTCAAATCTTTCCCTCACTGTCACATCTTGTGGATCGCAGCATTCATTGGCAGCTGCTGCTGGTGTGAGGATTTTGAGTGGAACCTAGCTACCACCATAATCCTTAAAGTACCTCTGGGTATGTAATAATTATTCTCTTATTAACGATTATGTCGTTACATACCAGGTTCGTGGTTTGGGGTTCCACGCAACGAAGATTTTTCTTTAGCAACAAAGGATTCTTCTCTCGGACGATTTACCCTGTCCCAGTCGGTAGTCGCAGACCTCATCGGGGTGGGCTGGTGAACATTGAAGTACTTAACATATCTTAATTCTTATAGCAATCAAGTCATTATTTTTAAATGTAATTCTTGAATTTTTATATGTTTGAGTTAGGAGCTAAATACTATTTCATGGCCGACATGCGACATTTTTTTTTTTTCTTATGTTACTGAATGGGTAATAAGTGGAGTGACATACTAGTTAAATTATTATTTTTATAGCAGTGTTGGGGCAGGCGTAAGTAACTATTATGTGATAAATATGTCCATGGTATGTTGAACTTAGAAATAGTTTTATTATGTACTAAATATTTATTAAGTATGATTATTGTCCAGTGTTAATTTGCATTTTACTGATGTATATTCTATGACATTATTTAATATATAGGATGTAAAATTTATTTATAAAAATTTGTATTATTTCGGCTGTATATAAAATGATTATTTTAATTTCATAAATGTTAGTATATAGTATTTCTGGTACATGTATATATTTCTGATTTATCATGTTCATTGTCATAAATGGGAAAGGTTAAGGTGTAGCAATATTATAAATTTAATATTTTGCAAATCATAGGTTGCTACGTATAATATTGGTGTATTTGTGTATGAAATCACACATGGGCCTTAGTGCTTTCTTTTTAATAATAGAAGTACATCGTGGTAAAATTAATAGTGGTGTTAGCATTGTATCAAGCTTCCCAGAATTCTAGCAAGATGTCAGTTTCTAGCTAGCATGTCCAGTTATTATAGCATGTCTAATATTTTTTCCTGTCAGTATTGTATCAAGATGACCTATATTGTATCATGGTCCACTACTGCCTAAAGGTCCCGCTTCACACACGGAGAGGGGCCCGGGTTCGATTCCCGGCGGTGGAAAATATTTCTAACGTATTTCCTTACAACCTGTTGTCCTATTCACCTAGCAGCAGTAGGTACCTGGGTGTTAGTCGCTGGAGTGGGTTCACATCCTTGTGAGACAAGATTGAGGACCCAATGGAACTCTAAGTTAGACTCAGTCCTCTATTGACGCAACGACTTTTTGGGTTATCCTGGGTTGCTAACCCTCGGTTAAAAAAAAAATCCTGAGCGAAACGCCTAAGATGTATGGTTCGTAACATATTTATGTTGGAGTTATAAAAGAAGGGAATGCAGGTGCTATGCAGAGGTGCTCGAGATTAAAATATTTTGGATCTGATACAATGATAGAATGGACGGAAGGTTAGTTTGCAGGAATAAATTGTTTTCAGATATTTAGGGTGGTCTTATCAGCGACACGAATCCATGAAAAACAAGGTATACTATGGATTGAAGGAGAAAAGGTGGGTGGTGCAATTGAGGGGCATTTGTGGAGACAATGAATATTATCTATGGATCAAAGGAGGGAAATATGTCAGAGCATAGTGACACCAAAACTTTATATAGATGCGAAACATTGGTTTTGAATCTTTCACGAATGAGGTGGCTGGAAACAATGGGATGCCATATTCTGAGGGTATCTCGTGGATGTGGATATTATGTTGGAGAATTTTCAAGTGGTGGAGGGGGATTAGCATGTGTGGTGGGTACTAAAAGTAATCATCAAAGGGCAGAGGAGGGAGTTGTGGAGGTGGCATTTTGACATTTAGATAGGTGTACGAAATTTGGATGACTTGGAAAGGTTAGTAGTGGAAAGGAGGCCTGGGTTGGGTGTCGTCAAATCAAAGGTTGGAGGAGTGGGTATCGGACAGGTTTTGTGTGTAAAGAGCTTGGACAACCAGCAGCATGTTAGGAGTTGAAAGGCCAATGGCACTGGAATTTTATTGAGCAGTTGGAGTGTGACACGGTGACATTTTGTGAAGGGATTCAGGAAGGAAGGAAAACTAGGTTGCCAGATGATTGTATCCTAAGGTGGGAAGCACAGTGCCCACACTCGAAGGAGTTTGCGTGGTTTGAGTTAGGAGAGGCAACTGAAATGTATTGGCTGCCTCTGTCGAGAGGGCAATTGAATCAACGATGGCGAAGCGTTTTTCTCTTTTGGTTATCTACCTTTGTGGGAAGGAAATGGGCCAGTTGTGTTAGAAAAAAAATTTGGATATTAGGTACAATCAGTATCAAAGTCCCAGGATTGTTTACGTTCTACCATGCATTGTAGCAGAAATAGTGTCAGAACAATTGCTAAAAAAAATTTATGGGGAAACTGGATAATTTTAGTTTCCAAGGTGCTGGATCAAGCGGGTTGCGAATGGATATGTGGGCCTTGTAGTTTGCGATCAGTAACACTAGTTTTAAATAGGCAGTCAACAAAAAATGGCCCAAGCTAAAGAGTTTATACAATCTCAGAGGGGAAGGTCACAAATTCGTCGAGACACAAATCAGCTGTTACAGCATGTGCTGTAATCACAGTCAATCATTTTCAAGTGGAAGGAATGGGAGGGAGGTTTTGGATTGAGCTGTGACAAGAGACTGGTATTGTGGTCAACCCATTCACACTTCTATAGGAATTTCTCGTTTAACCCACTCATAATTGTTTACCAATGGTGGACAGTGGACAGTAATAAAAGCATTTGTATATCTACCAGCGCCATGCAGTCATTGGACTGAATAATTATGTTAGTGTAGTTGGACATTGGTCCACAGACCTCAAGGCAGTGAACTAGTTCACATTCCTTTATCTCAATGACATATCTTAAGTCTTTTTATTCTCTTACTACTGTTTAGTTCAAATCTTTCCCTCATTCACATCTTGTGGCAATCGCCAAACGCATTCATTGGCGCTTGCTGGCTGGGTGAGAGATTTTGAGTGGTAACCTAGCTACCACCATAATCCTAAAGTTACCTCTGTATGTATAATATTCTCTTATTAACTAGATTATGTCGTTACATACCAGGTTCGTGGTTTGGGGTTTCCTCGCAACGAAGATTTTTCTTTGGGCAACAAGGATTCTTTCTTCGGACGATTTACCCCTTGTCCAGTCCGGTAGTCGCAGACATCATCGGGGTGGGCTGTCGTGAACATGAAAGTTAACTTAACATCTCTTTAATTCTTTGCAATCAAGTCATTATTTTTAAATGTATTCTTTAAATTTTTATATGTTTGAATTAGAGATAAATACTATTTCATGGCCGACATGCGACTTTTTTTTTTTTTTTCTATGTTATGAATGGGTAATAAGTGGAGTGCATTCTAGTTAACTATTATTTATAGAAGTAGTTGGGGTTAAATTAAATATTATGTGATAAATATTTCCATGGTATGTGAAACCTTCAGTACATATAGTATTATATGTACTATATATTTATTAAGTTGATTTATGTCCAGTGTTAATTTGCATTTTACTGATGTATATTACTATTGACATTTATTTAATATATAGGATGTAACTATTTATTTATAAAAAATTGTATTATTCGGGCTGTATATAAAGATTATTTTAATTCATAAATGTCGTATATATTATTTCTTGGTACAATGTATATATTTATGATTTATCATTTTAATGTCATAAATGGGAAAGGTTAAGTGTAGCAATATTTATTTTAATATTTCCAAATCATAGGTTATGTACATATAATATTGGTGTATTTTGTGTATGAATCACACTGCTAGTGCTTCTTTTTAATAATAGAGTACATCGTAGTAACAAAAATAGTGGTAGTAGCATTGTATCAAGCATGTCCAGAATTCTAAGCATGCATGTTCCAGTATTCTAGCTAGCATGTCTGTATTATAGCATGTCTAATATTTTTTCCTGTCAGTATGTATCAAGCATGTCCAATATTTGAATCTGTCCACTACTGCTAAAGGTCCCGCTTCACACACGGAGGGCCCGGGTGCGATTCCTGGCGGGTGGAAATATTTCAACGTATTTCCTCTTACACCTGTGTCCTCTTCACTAGCAGCAAATAGGTACCTGGGGTGTTAGTCGACTGGAGTGGGGTTCACATCTGTGATGAAAACATTGAAGACCCAAATGGATACTAAGTTAGGACCAGTACTATATGACGCACCGACTTTTGAGGGTTATCCTGGGTTGCTAACCCTCGGGTGTGTTTAAAAAAAAAATCCGAAGCGAAAACGCCTGTGATGTATGGTTCGTTAAATATTTATAGTTGGAGTTAAAAAAAAGGAAACTAGTGCAGCAGAGGTGCGAGATTAAAAATATTTTGGTCTGATACAATGATAGAATGGGGGGAAGGTAGAGCGGGAAGAAAATGTTCAGATATTTAGGGTGGCTTATCACAGACGAATCTAAAAAACCAAGGGTTTTACTAGGAAAATTGAAGGAAAAAGGTGGGTGGTGCATTGAGGCACTGTGAGACAAAGAAAATTTTTCTATGGATCCCAAAAAGGGAAAATATGTCAGAGCATAGGACACCAACACCCTTTTTATAGATGCAAACATTGGTTTTGAACTTTCAGCAGGAGGTGGCTGGAAACAAAGGGGATGCCATATCTGAGGGCTACGTGGGTGGAATTTTTTGAGAATTTAACTTTGGGGTTAGCAGTGGGAGGTTACTAAAAAATACATCCCAAAAGGGGAGAGGAGGGTGTTGAGGTGGGTTTGACTTTAGATAGGTGCGAAATTTTGGATACTGGAAAGTTGTAGTGGAAGGAGGTGGGTTGGGGGCGTCAAAAACAAAGGGTTGGAGGGAGTGGGGATCGGAGGTTTTGTGTGTAAGAGCTTGGACAACCCGCAGGCATGTTAGGGGGTGAAAGGGCCCAAAGCACTTGGAATTTTTGACAGTTGGAGTGTGACCACGGTGCTTTTGTGAAGGGATTCAGGAAAACTGGTTAGCCCGATAAAAAACCTTAATGGGAAACACAGTGCCCACACTCTCAAAGGGGGTTTGCGTGGTTTGAAGTTAGGAGGGCAATGAAATGTATTGGGTCGCCTCTGTGAGAGAGCAAAAGAACAACGATGGGGAAAGCGTTTCTTCTCTTTTTGGTTTTCCACCTTTTTGGGGAAATGGCCAGTGTGTTAGAAAAAAATTTTTGGGTATTAGGTACAAACAGTTCAAAATCCCCGGATTGTTACGTTCTACCAGCAATGTATCAAAAAAAGGACAGAACAATTTTCTAAAAAAAAATTTTGGGGAAAATGGATAATTTTAGTTTCCCAAAGGCTGGTCAAGCGTGTGGGTATGGATATGTGGGGGCCGTAGTTTGCGACAGTAACACTAGTTAAATAGGGACAACAAAAAAAAGGGCCCAAAAGGGATAAAA
>NW_026509278.1:0-13397 GCF_026875155.1 Cherax quadricarinatus
TGTTAGGTAAACGTTTTCTGGGGGTTTGGTTATACAGTTACTGGGATGTAGGTTATACAGTTACTGGGTGGTAGGATTACGTTTTTGGGTTTTGGGCTAACAGTTTTGGGTGTGTAGGTTTTTCAGTTATTGTGGGTAGGTTTTTACAGTTACTGGGTCGTAGGTATCCGTTAATAGTCTTAGATTTTTCAGACGGGGCTGTAGGTTACACAGTTACTGGGTGTAGGTTACAGTTACTGGCTCTGTAGGTTATACATTTACTGAGTCTGTTGGCCATACAGTTACTGGGTGTGTAGGTTATACAGTTACTGGGTGTATAGTTTATACAGTTACTGGGTGTGAAGGTTATGCAGTTACTGGGTGTGTAGGTTATGCAGTTACTGGGTGTGTAGGTTATACAGTTACTGGGTGTGTAGTTTATACAGTTACTGGTTGTGTAGGTTACACAGTTACTGGGTCTGTAGGTTATACAGTTACTGGGTCTGTAGGTTATACAGTTACTGGGTGTGTAGGTTATACAGTTACTGGGTGTGTAGGTTATACAGTTACTGGGTGTGTAGGTTATACAGTTACTGGGTCTGTAGGTTATACAGTTATTCGGTGTGTAGGTTATACATTTACTGGGTATGTAGGTTATACAGTTACTGGGTCTGTAGGTTATACAGTTACTGGGTCTTTAGGTTATGCAGTTACAGGGTGTGTCGTTTACAGTTACTTGGTGTGAAGGTTATACAGTTACATGGTGTGTAGGTTATACAGTTACAGGGTGCGTAGGTTATACAGATACTGGGTGTGTAGGTTAAATAGTTACTGGGTGTGTAGGTTATACAGTTACTTTGTCTGTAGGTTATACAGTTACTGGGTGTGTAGGTTATACAGTTACTGGGTGTGTAGGTTATACAGTTACTGAGTGTGTAGGTTATACAGTTACTGGGTCTGTAAGTTATACAGTTACCGGTGTGGGTTAACGTTAGGGGTTTTGTAGGTTAAACAGTTACGGGCTCAGGTTTTTAAGTTTGGGAGTGTGGGCCCTACAGTTAGTTCTGAAGGTTTACATTACGAGTGTGTAGGTTTTTACAGTTATGGGTCTGTAGGTTTTTTTTAGTTATGGGTCGTAGTTTTTAAAATTACTGGGTGTGTAGGTTTTACAGTTATGGGTCTGTAGTTTAACAGTTACTAGGGCGTGTTTAACAATTTCTGGGGGTGTAGTTTAAAAAGTTACTGGGTGGTTTGGTTGTACGTTACCGGGTCTTTTGGTTAACAGTTAGGGTGTGTAGGTTTTTAAAAGTTACTGGGTCTGTAGGTTATATAGTAAGGGGCTGTATATTATCAGTTACTGGGCTGTAGGTAAACGTAACGGGTCTTAGGATTACATTTATGGCTCTTAGGTTTTACTTTACTAGTCGTTGGATTATAGTTACGGGCTGTAGATTATACATTATGGGTGTGAAGGGTTTTACAGTTACTGGGTGGGTTTACAGTTTTCGGGTTTTAAAGGTAATAATTACGGGTGGAAGGTTTTGGTTACTCTGTGTGAGGTTATAAGACTGGGGTTAGGTCATCAGTTTTCGTGTGAGACGGTTACACAGTTACTGGGGGGTGTAGGTTTTACAGTTTTTTGGCCCGTTTATAGAGTTACTGGGTTGTTTGGGTTTTACCGTTATGGGCAGAGGTTAACGTTACGGGTCTGTGGTTTACAGTTATGGGGTGTGGTTTATACATTTCTGGGTGGGAAATTATACGTTATAGGGGTGTAGGTTAGGGAGTTTTTGGGGGGTAGGTTATACGTTACTGGGGGTGTGTTTACAGTTACTGGGTCTGTTGGTTTACTCATTAAGGGTAGTAGGGTTTTACAGTTACTGGGTGTGTAGGGTTTTACAGTTACTGATTTGTAGCTTTAAAAGTTTTTGGGTTTTGAGATTATAAGTTTTGGGTCGTGATTATACGTATGGGTCTGTGGGTTTTCATTTTGGGTCTGTTGGTATACAGTTACGGGTTGTGAATAATTTTCTGGGGTGGGGTTTTACTTTTCTGGGTGTGTAGTTTTTTACAGTTATGGGGGTGAAAGTTTCAGTTATGGGGTGGGCCATACAGTTAGTGGGGGGCTGAAGGTTATACAGTTTTCTGAGTGTGTGGGTTTTCAGTTCTGGGGGCTGTGGTTACACAGTTATGGGTCGTAGTTTATACGTTACGGGTGGTAGGTTTTACAGTTTTGGGTGGTAGGTTTACAGTTACTTGGTGTGCAGGGTTTTAAAAAGTTATGGGTGTTTTGGTTATAATTTACTGGTGTGTAGGTTATACAGTTACGGGTCTGTGGTTTAACTTTACTTGGGTGGGTTTTTACGTTTCTTGGTTGAGGTTATACCGGTTTTGGTCTGGATTATACAGTTATTGGGGTGTAGGTTATCATTTACTGTGTCTGTAGATTAACAGTTACTGGGGGTGCAGTTTTACATCACGTGTGTGAAAGTTATACAGTTACTAGGGGGTAGGTTATCCCTTAGGGTGTGTGGTAATCAGTTTTACGGGTGTTTGGTTATACAGTTACTGGGGGGTGTAGGTTATCGTTACTGGGTGTGTGGAATACAGTTACGGGTCTGTAGGTATACAGTTATTTGGGTGTTGGTTATACAGTTATTGGTGTGTAGGTTTACAGTTATGGGTTGTAGGGCAACATTAAAGTCTGTAGATTTTTCAGTTACTGGGTCTTAGGTTACACGTTTTGGGTCGTAGGGTTATACATTACTGGCCGTTGGGTTTTAATTTATGAGTCTGTTTGGGCCCTACAGTTTCTGGGGTGTAGGTTATACGTTCTGGGTGTATAGTTTAACATTTTCGGGTGTGAAGGGTTATGCGTTACGGGTGTTAGGGTTTTGCAGTTACTGGGGTGTAGGTTTTAATTTCTGGGGTTTTGTTTATAAAGTTCTGGGTTTTGAGGTTACACAGTTAATGGGTCTGTAGGGGATAAAGTTACTGGGTCTGTAGGTTTTTCAGTTCGGGGTGTAGGGTTTTAAATTACTTGGTTTTGGTTTACAGTTCGGGTTGTAGGTTATACATTTATGGGTCTGTGGGTTTTACATTTTTCGGTGTGTAGGTTATACATTTACTGGGGATTAGGTTTTAACATTACTGGGTCTTAGGTTAACAGTTACTGGGTCTGTTGGTTTGCAGTTAAGGGTGGGCCGTTTAAGTTACTTTGGGGAAGGTTTTACAGTTACATGGTGTGGGTTAAAAGTTACGGGTGGTAGGTTTACGAAATTTTGGGGTGTAGGGTTTTTAAAAGTTACTGGGGGTGTGTATGTTATCAGTTCTTTGTCTGTGGTTATACAGTTTCTGGGTTTAGGGATCTTACTGGGTGTGTGGTTATACCGTTACTGGGTTGGTTTACGTTTTCTGGGTCTGTAAAGTTTTACAGTTACCGGTGAGGTTATCAGTTTTCTTGGTCTGGGTTATACAGTTATGTGTGTGTAGGTTATACAGTTACTGGGCTGTGGTATACAGTTCCGGTGTGTGGTTATAAGTTATGGGGCGTGGTTTTAAAAGTTACTGGATTGTAGGTTATGCGTTCTGGTATGTGGGTTTTCAGTTACTGGGTCTGTTGGAAAACTTTAAGGGTCTGCAGGTTAACAGTTACTGAGTCTGTAGCTTTTACAGTTACTGAGTTTTTGGGATTATACAGTTACTTGTTGTGGTTTACGTACTGGGTTGTGGATACATTTACTGGGTTTAGTGGTTATGCATTCTGGGTATGTGGTTTAACAGTTCTGATCTGCAGGTTTTACATTTCTGGGTCTTAAAGGTTTTACATTTACGGGTCGGTAGTTTTACGTTACTAGGTCATAGTTTATACAGTTACTGGGGGTGTTGGTTTTTTCAGTTACTGGGGTTGTAGGTTTACGTTATTCGGGTGTAGGTTAAACCTTACTTGGTCTGAGGTTTTAAAAAGTTACTGGGTTTGTGTGTTTTTACAGTTACTGGGTCTGTAGGTTATACAGTTATGGATCTGTAGGTTATACTGTTTCTGAGTGTATATTTACGTTCTTTTTTTGAAGATTATACAGTTTCGGGTGTGTAGGGTTTTGCAGTTACGGGTGTGTAGGATTAAAACTTGGGGGGTGTAGGTTATACAGTTTTGGGGCGTAGGTTATACAGTTAATGGGTGTGTAGGTTATACAGTTTATTGTTGTAGGGGTTATACAGTTACGATTGTGGGTTTTCAGTTAAAATGGTTTGGAGGTTTCCTTTCGGGTCTGTAGGTTATACAGTTTTGGGTTTTTAGGTTTTTACGTTACGGGTGTGTAGGTTATCAGAACGGGGTGTAGGTTATACAGTTACGGGGTTAGGTTATCATTTATTGGGTCGTAGGTTTTACAGTTTTCGGGTGTAGGTTTTACAGTTAATGGGTATTAGGTTTACAGTTACGGGTTGTAGGTTATACGTTACGGGGCTTAGGTTATGCGTTTCTGGTGTGAGTTTACAGTTACTTGGTGTAAAAGGGTTTTAAGTTAAATGGGTGTGTAGGTTATACGTTACGGGTGTGTGGTTATCAGTTACGGGTGTGTTGGTTTTTTAGTTACTGGGTGTTTAGGTTTTTACAGTTTCGGGTCTGGGTTTACAGTTTCCCGGGTGTGAGGGAAAAAAGTTTCTGGGGTTTAGGTTATCAGTTTCTGGGGGTGTAGGTTTTTAAAAAGTTCGGATGTAGGTTATACAGTTATGGGCGTAGGGTATACTTACCCCGGGGGGGGTAGGTTATCGTACGGGTCTGAGGTTAAACGTTTGGGTCTGCAGGTTTTTACAGTTTTCTGGGAGTGGGGCCATACAGTTTTGGGGTTTAAGGTTATACAGTTACTGGTGGTAGGTTTTTTTCATTACTGGGTCGTAGGTTACACAGTTCGGGTCGATTTATACAGTTATGGATGTGTGGTTATACAGTTACGGGTCGTATTTATACAGTTCCCCAGGGCTGTAGTTTATACAAAATTTAAAGGGTGTGAAGGTTTCAGTTACTGGGTGTGTAGGTGACAGTTACCCGGGGTTTTAGGTAACAGTTACGGGTTGTAGGGTTTCAGTTACTGGGTCGTAGGTTTTATGTTAAAGGGTCTGTAATTATACATTACTGGGTTGTAAATTTTAAAAGTCTGGGTATGCAGGGTTACGTTAGGCTCTTTAGGTTATCATTTTGAGTATTTGGTTTTACGTTACAGGGTCGTAGTTATAAGTTACTGGTTTTGAAGGGTTTTCAGTACTTGGTGGTAGTTTCAGTTATGGGGTGTGAAGGTTTACAGTTACTGGGTTTTAAGGGTTTTGCAGTTATTGTGTGTAGGTTATACGTTAGGGTTGAAGTTTAAGTACGGTGAGAGGTTACACAGTTTGGGTGGTGGGTTATATATTTCTTGGGTTTTGTAGGTTTATCAGTTACTGGGTCGTAGGTTTACATTACTTGGGTGTAGGAAAAACAGTTATTTGTTTTGTGGGTTTTACCGTTATGGTTTGGGGGTTATTCAGTTACGGGTGTGTTTGGTTTTACGTTCGGTGTGTGGTTTACAGTTACTGGGTGTGTAGGGTTTTTTTACTGGGCGTTTTATACGTTATTCGGTGTGAGGTTAAACTTTTTGGTATTGGTTTCAGTTTTTCTGGGTCTTAGGTTATACAGTACTGGGTTTGTAGGTTGCAGTTTCAGGGTGGTCGTTTACAGTTACTTGGTTTTTAAGGTTATACAGATACAGATGTGAGGTTATACAGTTTCAGGGTGCGTAGGTTTACAGATACTGGGTGTGTAGGTTAATAGTTATGGGTGTGGTTATACAGTTACTTTGTCTGTAGGTTTACGTTACGGGTGTGTAGGTTTTACAGTTACTGGGTGTGTGGTTATACAGTTACGAGTGTGTAGGGTTATACGTTATGGGGTTTTTATTATACTTTTTCTCGGTGTGTAGGTTATACAGTTACTTGGGCTTTAGGTTATCAGTTACTGGTGTGAGGGTTTTACGTTACGGGTCTGTGGTTTACAGTTAATCGGTTTGTGGTTTTAAAAGTTACTGGGGCTGTAGGGTTTCGTTACTGGTCGTAGGTTTTGCAGTTTTCTGGGGATGTAGGTTATACAGACTGGTCTGTAGGGCATTAAATTACGGGTTGTAGGTTATCAGTTAATGGGGCTGCAGGTTTACAGTTTCTGTGTGTTTGGGCTTTTCACTTACTGGGTCTGTAGGGTTTACGTTGCTGAGTGGGAGGTTAAACAGTTACTGGGGGTAGGTTATAAGTTACTGGGGCGTGGTTACACAGTTACTGGGGTGTAGGTTATACAGTTCTGGGCTTAAAATTATCAGTTTTCGGGTCTGTAGGTAATACAGTTATGGGTTGTAAGTTATACTTCTGGGCTCTGTAGGGTTTTTACAACACTGAGTTGTTGGTTATACATACTGGGTCTGTAGATTATACAGTTACGGGTTGTGTTTTAAAAAGTTAATGGGTCTTTAGGTTTTAAATTATGGGTCTGCAGGTTATACATTACTGGGTTAGGTTTACTTACTGGGCTGAGGTTATACGTTTATTTGTAGGTTTAAAAAAGTTACTGGGTCTGTGGGTTTTCGTTACTGGGTCTGTGGTTATACTTAGGGGGTTTTTAGGTTATATAGTTTCTGGGTTGTAGGTTTTTACGTTAGGGGCTGTAGGTTAAAAATTTTGGGTGTGGGTTATACAGATGTTTTGTAGGTCATAAGGCTGGGTCGTAGGTTATACATTTTTGTGTATGTGCTGAACAGTTCTGGTCTGTAGGTTATACGTTTTTGGGGGGGGTTCGTTTTTAAAGTAGATCTGATTATACAGTTTTTGTGGTGTGGGCCATACAGTTACTGGGCCCTTGGGGTTTTCATTTACTGAGTGTGTAGGTAATACGACTTGGTCTATAGGTTAACAGTTCTGGGTCTGTAGGTTATACAGTTACTGTTTGGTAGGTTTACATTACTTGGTCTGTAGGTTTAAACGTTACTGGGGTCTGTATTAAACAGTTTTCTGGGTTGGGTAGCGTTACTGGCTGTGGGTTTCAGTTATGGTCTTAGGTTTTCAGTTATATTCTGTGGGTTAAAAAAAGTTTTGGGGGTTTTTGGTTATACAGTTTCTGGGGCTGTAGGTTATACAGTTATTGGGGGGGTAGGGGTTTTACATTACTGGGTCTGTAGGTTTTGCAGTTACCAGGGTTTGTAGGGTTACACAGTTAGGGGGGAGTGGTTTTAAAAAGTTTCTGGGTCCATAGGGCAACGTTGCTGGGTTGTAGGGGATTCAATACTGGTGAGTAGGAAAATGCGTTGCGGGTTGTGGTTTTTACGTTTTTCTGGGTGTGTAGGTTTTTACAGTTATGGGTGGAGGTTATACAGTTTGGGTGTGTAGGTTAAACAGTTCTGGGTGTGTAGGTTAACAGTTTCGGGTGTGTGGTTATACAGTTACTGTTTGTAGGTTTTCAGTTATGGGTCTGTAGGTTTTTGCAGTTTGGGCTGAAGGGGTTTACATTTTCTGGGTCTGTAGGTTTACAGTTATGGGGGCTGAGGAAATACAGTTGTTGGGTCTGTAGGGGTTTTCATTACTGGTGGTAGGTTATACGTTACTGTTGTGAGTTATACAGTTACATATGTGTAGGTTTCACAAACTGGGGTTTTTAAAAATTATACAGTTTTTCTGGGGTTTTAGGTTTTGCATTATGGGTGTATAGGTTATACTGTTTTTTGGGGGGGTAGGTTATACAGTTACTGGGTGTGAAGGTTATCAGTTTCGTGTGTGTGGGTTTTTAAAAGTGCTGGGTCTGAGGTTTTTACGTTAATGGGGGTAGGGTTTTAAAAATTACTGGGATGTAGGTTATACAGGTTTCTATGTTGTGTTATACATTTTTGGCCTGTGGTTATACATATACTGGTCTGTTGGTTTTAAAAAGTTACTGCCCTGTAGATTTTTCAGTTACTGGGGGTAGGTTTTCAGTTACTGGGTGTAGGTTATAAGTTCTGTGTTTGAAGGTTTACAGTTCCTGGGGTTTCACATTATACAGTTAGGGTGGTAGGTTTACATTACTGGGTTTTAAAGGGTTTTACGTTCGGGTCTGTAGGGTTTTAAAAGTTTACTTGGTGTGTAGGGTTTACTTACTGGGCTGTGGTTTTACAGTATTGGGTGTGTAGTTAACAGTCATTTTGGGGCTGTAGGATACAGTTTTTGGAGGGGTAGGTTTTTAAGTTTCAGGGGCTGTAGGGTTTACGTTAATTGGTGGTGGTTATACAGGTACCTGGCCGTAGGTTAAAAGTTATTGGGGGGTTTAGGTTTTCCCGTTACAATGTCAGTAGGTTTTACAGTTTCGGGTTGTAGGTTATACATTACTGGGTGTTAGGTTTAGTTACGGGTTTAGTAGGTTATCAGTTACTGGATGTGTAGGTTTTAAAAGTTACGCGTGAGTAGGTTTTTTTTCAGTTACTGGGTGTGTAGGTTGTCAGTTTCTGGTTTTTGTTGATACAGTTAGGGTGTGTCTTATACATTACTTGGTTGCGGTTTGCAGTTTTCTGTGTGTTGATTATACGTTTCTGTCTCTGTGGGTTTCACAGTCTGGGGTTTAAAGGTTTTTTAAAATTTTTAGTCTAAGATTAACGTAGGGTCTGCGGTTATACAGTTACTGCAAATTTTAGGTTTGCAGTTTGGGGGGGAAAGGTTATACAGTTTCTGGGTTGTGGTTTACTGTTCCCGGGTCTGTATGTTATACAGTTACTTGTGGTAGGATATACAGTTACGGGTGTTAGTTTATATGTTACTGGGCCTGTAGGTTTTACGTTTCTGGGGGGTGGTTAACGTTACTGGTGTGAAAGGTTCACAGTTACTGGGTGTGTAGGTTTTTTAGTTTCGGGTGTGTAGGTTTACAGTTACGGGTGTGCAGGTTTTACAGTTCTGGGGTTTAGGTTATATATTTAGTGGTGAAAGGTTAACGTTAGGGGGTAGGTTATACAGTTTCTGGTGTTGGTTATACATTAATTGGTATGTAGGTTATACCGTTATGGTCTTTTGGGGGTATACATTACTGGGTTGTGGTTTCATTACTGGTTTTGTGATTTTACAGTTATGGGGTGCAGTTTTTAAAAAGTTACTGTGTGTGAAAGTTAACATTACTAGGTGGTAGGTTATCCCTTACTGGGTGTGTGGTAATACAGTTTTGGGTGTGTTTGGTTTTCGTTCTGGGGGGGTAGGTTTATCGTTACTGGGTGTGTAGGGTATCAGTTACTGGTCTGTAGGCTTACAGTTATTTGGGTTTTAGGGTTTTACAGTTTTTGTGTGTTAGGTTTACAGTTCGGGTCTGTAGGTTTTTACGTTAAAATGTCTGAGATTATACGTTTCTGGGTCTGTAGGTTTCCCCCAGTTAATGGGGCTGTGGTTTAAAAGTTACTGGCTCAAGGTTATACATTTACGAGTCTGTGGCCAACCCGTTTATGGGTGGAGGTTTACAGTTACTGGGGGTTTTTTTTTATACAGTTCTGGGGTGAAGTTTGCAGTTTTCTGGGTGGTAGGTTTTGAGTTATGGGTGGTAGGTTTTTACATTTCGGGTGTGAGTTTATACAGTTACTTGTTTTGTTAGGTTTCACGTTACTGGGTCTGTAGGTTTCAGTTACTGGGTCGTAGGATATACAGTTACTGGGTGTGGTTATAAAGTTTTCTGTGTGTGTAGTTATACGTTTGTGTGTTAGGTTTACATTTACTGGGTCTGTAGGTTATACAGTTTTCGGTTTTTTGGTTAACCCTTTTCTGGGTTGTAGGTTATACATTTTGGGTCTGTAGGTTAACAGTTTTTCTGGGGCTTTGGTTTTGCGTTACGGGGGGTCGTTTTACGTTACTTTGGTGTGGGTTTTAAAAGTTACTGTGGGTAGGTTTTTAAAAGTTACAGGGGCTAGGTTATCGTCGGGTGTGTAGGTTAAATAGTTATGGGTGGTAGGTTTTACAGTTTTCTTTGTCTGTAGTTATACATTAATGGGTGTGTAGGTTTACAGTACTGGGTGTGTAGGTTATCGTTACGGAAAATGTTTGGTTATACATTATGGGCTGAAAAATTATACGTTACTCGGTGTGTGGTTTACATTTTTTTGGTCTGTAGTTATACAGTTTCGTGGTGTAGTTTACAGTTACTGGGTTGTAGGTTATACGTTCCCGGTGGTGGTTTACAGTTACTGGGTCGTAGGTTTTAAAAGTTTTCTGGGCTGTAGGTTTGCAGTTACTGGGTATGTAGGTTTTACGTTACTGGGGCTGTTGGTTTAAAAAGTTTAAGGGCTGAGGTTTATACAGTTTTGAGTTGTAGCTTGACAGTTATGAGTTTTTTAGGTTTCAGTTACTATGTCTGTAATTAACGCTACTGGGTCGTAGGTTATACAGTTTGGGTGAGTAGGTTATGAGTTGCTGGGTATGTAGGGATACAGTTCTGAGTTCAGGGATACATTTTTCTGGGGTTTTGGTTTTTACATTTATGGGTCGGGGTTTTACAGTTTCTGGTCAGTGTTTTTTAAAAGTTAAGGGGGTGTAGGTGTACGTTACTGGGGCTGTAGGTTACACAGTTATTCGGGGTGTAGGTTAAACATTACTTGGTCTGTGGTTATTAGTTCTGGGTATGTAGTTTGTCAGTTATGGGGTCTGTAGGTTATACAGTTTCTGGGGTGTGGTTTACTGTTTCTGGAAAATTAGTTTTAAAAAGTTACTTGGTGTGAATTATACAGTTATGGGTGGGAGGTTATGCGTTACTGGGTGTGTAGGTTATAAGTTATGGGTGTGAGGGAACGTTACTGGGTCTGTGGTTTTTAAAATTACTGGGGTGAGGGGTTTACAGTTACTGTGTGTGTAGGGTTTTTCGTTTCGAGTGTGTGTTTCAGTTCGGTTGGAGGTTACACGTTTACGGGCTGTTGGTTTACGTTAGGGTTGAAAAATACCGTTACTGGGGTGTAGGTTTTCAGAACTGTGGGTAGGTTTTAAAAAGTTACTGGTGTGTGGTTTTACATTTACTTGGGGGCTGTAGGTTAACAGTTTTGGTGTGTAGGTTTTCAGTTAATGGGTTGTAGGTTATACGTTCTGGGTCTGAGGTTATACAGTTACTGGTCTGTAGGTTATGCAGTTCTGGGTGTGTAGTTTACAGTTACTTGGTGTGAAGGTTGTCAGTTACGGGTGGTGGGTTTTACTTACGGGTGTGTAGGTTATACATTACTGGTGGGGTTGGTTATAGTTAGGGTTTGTGGTTAAAAGTTACTGGGGCTGTGGTTTCAGTTTCAGGGT
This sequence comes from Cherax quadricarinatus, assembly GCF_026875155.1. Lineage (NCBI taxonomy): Eukaryota > Metazoa > Arthropoda > Malacostraca > Decapoda > Parastacidae > Cherax > Cherax quadricarinatus. The sequence goes on from NW_026509278.1 coordinate 11,275, forward strand.
GTGTAGGTTTAAATTTTGGATGGGTAGGGGTTTTTAAAAGTTCTGGGTCTGAGAAAAAAAAAGTTCTGGGACTGTGGTTATACATTTACGGGTCTTAGGATAAATTACCGGGTTGGGAGGTTTTACAGTTACTGGGCTGTAGGTTAAACTTTTTCTGGGTCGCAGGTTTTACGTTACTGGGAGTGGGGCCATACGTTAGTGGGTCTGAAGGTTATACAGTTACTGAGGGGTAGGTTATACAGTTACGGGTCTGTAGGTTAACGTTAATGGGGCGTGTTTATACGTTTTGGGTGTGAGGTTTAAAGTTCTGGGTCTGTGTTTATAGAGTTTTCAGGTCAGTGTTTATACAATTATGGGGGTGTGGGGTTTACAGTTAGGGGGGTGTGGTTGTACAGTTTCGGGTCTTTAGGTTTTTACAGTTACTGGGTGTGTAGGTTATACAGTTACTGGGTCTGTAGGTTTTTGTTAAAAGGGTCTGTAGATTACTTACTGGGGCGTGGTAATACAGTAAATGGGGGTGTGGATATACAGTTTTGGCTCTTTAGGTTTTTCATTTACGAGTCTGTTTAAAAATAGTTCGGGGCTGTAGATTAACAGTTACGGGTGTGAAAGGGTTTTACAGTTACGGGTGTGAGTTTTCGTTACTGGTGTGAAAGGGAAACATTTTTGGTGTGAAGGTTTTGCAAATTACCTTTTTGTGTAGGTTTTAAAAAGTTCTGGGTTGTAGGTCAACATTCTGGGGGGAAACGGGTTACACGACGGGTGTGTAGGTTTTTACAGTTACTGGCCCGTAGGGTTTTTAAGAGTTCTGGGTTGTTTTAACCCTTACTGGGGCAGTAGGGTTTTAGTTACGGGTGTGTGTTTATACAGTTCTGGGGGGGAAGGTTATACGTTTTAGGTGTTTGGTTGCGTTACTGGGTGTGGGGTTATACAGTTTTCTGGGTTTTGTAGCTTATACAGTTCTGGGTTTTAGGTTACTCAGTTTGGGGATGTGGTTTACAGTTTTTTGGGTGGTAGGTTATACAGTTACTGAGTGTGGCTTATAAAGTTACGGGGCTGAGATTATACAGTTATTGGTTGTAATTAACAGTTACTGGTCTGGGGTTTTAAAAGTTACTGGGTTTGTTGGATATACGTTATGGGTCTGTAAATTTTAATTTAAATTGGGTGGGAAGGGGTTTTTCATTTCTTTGGTGTGAGTTTTAAGTTACTGGGTGTGAAAGTTTGAGTTTTAAAGTGTGTAGGATCGTTCTGGGTGTGTAGGTTGTCAGTTACTGGGTGTGAAGGTTTCACAGTTACTGGGTGTTAGGTTTACGTTTTGGGTGTGTAGGTTATAAGTTTACGGGGTGGCAGGTTATACAGAAAATGGGGGTTTAGGTTTTTATTTTTCTGTGTTTAGGTTATACGTTATGGGTCTGAGGGTTTTACAGTTATTGGTGTTTAGGTTATACGTTTTGGGATGAGGTTATACCGTTACGGTTGGAGGTTTTTACATTTTGGGTCGTAGGGTTTTACATTTACTGTGTCTGGATATACAGTTACTGGGTGGCAGTTTTTTACGTCACTGTGTGTGAATGATACAGTTTAGGTGTGTAGGTTTCCCCGTTACTGGGTTGTAGGTTACAGTTTTCTGGGTTGTTGGTTATACAGTTACTGGGAGTGTAGGTTATACATTACTGGGGGTGTGGATTACGTTACTGGGGCTGTAGGCTAACATTATTCGGGGTAGGGTTTACAGTTATTTAGTGGTGGTATACGTTACTGGGGCTGGGTCATAAGTTAAAAGTCTGTGGAAAATTTTACAAATGGTCTGTAGGTTACACGTTACGGGTCGAGGTTATACAGTTACTGGCTTGTAGGGTTTTACTTTTTCGAGTCTTTGGCCATACGTTATGGGTGTGTAGGTTATACAGTTACTGGGTGTATTTTTACAGTTACGGGTGTGAAGGTTTTGCAGTTTCGGGGGTAGGTTATCAGTTACTGGGTGGTAGGTTATAAAATTTTTTGGGTGTGTAGTTTTTTCAGTTTTCTGGTTGTGTAGGTTACACAGTTATGGGTCTGTAGGTTTACATTACTGGGTCTGTAGGTTATACAGTTATGGGGTGAGGTTTTTAAACGGGGGA
>NW_026509279.1:0-14360 GCF_026875155.1 Cherax quadricarinatus
TTACAACTTTATATACTAAGAAAAATTTAACAAAAATCCTCATACCGGACCCATTGTTTTCTTGATTTTCAGAATTCAAACTTTTTCTGTCACCCCTCCATTCCCCCCCCCAAAAATGGTTAAATTACCCCCGGGGGGTAATTTACCCCCAGTTTGGAACCACTGATTACGGGGGTACTGAACGTTTCCTGCTGAGATGTGGGAATGCTATTCCTAGGTTTGCCAGGCACCCATATGTTCAGCATTATTTGGTTAAGTGCCCCAGATATTGCTCGTTATTAACTCTGCCCATGATCATGCCCTTTGAGTGGGGTTTGTAGGTTTTGGCCCCCCTGAACGTAATTTTCACGGTATTCTTGCCTTTCCCAATTTCATGACTTTGCACTTGCGGGGGTTGAACTCCAGAATCCGGGCCTGCACCTTCCAACCCCTTTTAGTCCTCCCTGGTCCTCCTCCATTGAATTCCCTCATTAAGATTACAGCACTGCAAACAGGGACACTTCGATCTTTCCTTCCGTCATGTCTTCACTATACCAAAACAGCACCGTCCTGGGACTGATCCCTGGGGAAACCCCCGCTCGTCCGGGCCCCCACTTTGACCCCTCTGTACTATTGACTGCTGTTTCCCCTTCCCACCATGTCTCTGATTGATTGCATGCCTTCCGTTATCCTGCTTGTCCCCACCTTTTGCACTAACTTTTGGTAAAACTCGAAAAACCTTTCTTAAAAGCCAAAAAAAAACCCCTTTATCTCTTGTCCTACTGTTGTTACCTTTTCATAGAAATCCCAAAAGTTTTTAAAAGGTTTCCCATCCCTGAATCCGTACTGATTGACGTTTATAAGCTCATTCTTTTCTTGGCCTCCATCACTCTTATCCGTAAACTTCAAGGCTATACCTGTCTGTAGTTTAAGCGCGTGTCGTCTCCTTTTTTTTAAAAAAGGGACTACATCTTTTGTCTTCCATACCTCAGGTAGTCGCCCTGTTTCGATAGATGTGTTGAAGATAGTTGTTAGTGGTACACAGAGCGCCTCTGCTCCCTCTCTAAGGACCCCAGGGGGAAAATTTTTTCCGGGCCCCATCGCCTTTTTTAGTTCTACTTCTTAGCAGCCTTTTCACCTCCTCGATTTTGTGTATTGTGTCCAGCACTTGTTGGTGTACCCCAGCTCTCTGCCTTCCTGGAGTCCCTTCTGTCTCCTCAGTAAATACATACTTCTTTGAATCTCATGTTGAGCTGCTCACATACTTCTCGGTCATTTCTCGTGATTTCCCCTCCTTCCTTCCTCAGCCTGATTACCTGGTCCTTGAATGTTGCTCTCTTCCTGATGTGACTGTACTACAGCTTGGGGTCGGACTTGCCTTCGCTGCTATGTCATTTTCGTATTGTCTTTGGGCCTCCCTCCTTACCTGAGTAAATTCTTTTCTGGTTCTTCGACTGCTCTCCTTATTCTACTGAGTCCTTTGCCTTCTATACTTCTTCCATTCTTTAGCACAATTGGTTTTAGCCTCTCTACACCTTTGGGTGAACCAAGGTCTAGTCCTGGCCTTCTCGATATTTCTGTTGCCCTTGAGTACGGACCTCTCATCTGCTTCCTTGCATTTTGTTGTCTCATTTTCCATCATCTCGTTTACTGATCTCACTGCCAGTTTTCTCCCATTAAACCATGCAGGAAATTCCTCATGCTTGTGTAGTCCCATCACTTGTAATTTGGCTCATTCGTCCTTTATTCGTTCAGAACTACATGATCAATAGCCCTGAGGGGTTTTTCATATGTGATGTTCTCAATATCTACACTGCTCAAGGTGAATACTAGGTCCAGTCTTGCTGGTTTGTCCTCTTCTCTCTCTCTCTGGTAGTGTCCATTACGTATTGGTACATGAGGTTTTCTAGTACCACTTCCATCATTTAGCCCTCCATGTTTCTGTGCATCAAGTGGGCTCCAGGTTTTCCCGAGTCAGTTTTGTGATTGAAGAGTCGCCACAAATCAGTGTGGGTGTAGGTTTTGTGTGTGTGTGTGTGTGTTGTTTGTTGTGTGTGAGTCGTGTGTGTGAGTGTGTGAGTGTGAGTGTGTGGTGTGTGTGTGTGTGTGTGTGTGAGGAGTGTGGAGTGTTCCATTTTTCCCTAGGCACATTGCCGATTAGAACACTAAGGGCCTGTTGTGTGGTGTGTGGTTTACTCACCTATTTGTACTCATCTAATTGTGGTATGCAGGGTCGATTTCATAGCTCCTGGCCCCCCTCTTCGCTGATTCCTACTAGGGTCCGCTCACTCCCTGCCCAATGAGCTTTATCATACCTCGCCTCAAAAACTATGTAAGGTTCCCGTCCTCCACTACGGTCACTTTCTAGGCTATTCCACGGCCTGACTACTCTATGACTGAAGAAATATTCCTAACCTGTTCCCTTTGATTCATCTGAATCATCAGCATTCCAATTGTGACCTCTTGTGTCCTGTGTCCCTTCTCTGGAACATCCCGTCTTTTTCCACCTTGTCCTATTCCCGCGCAGTATTTATATGTCGTTATATGTCCTCCCCTGACCCTCTCCTGTCCTCTCTCAGTTGTCAGGGAGCCGATTTCCCCTCAACCTTTCTTTCGTAGGACAATCCCCGTAGTTCTGGACTAGTCTTGTTGCAAACCTTTGCACTTTCTCTAATTTCTTGACGAGCTTGACTAGGTGTGGATTCCAAACGGGGTGCTGCATACCCAAGGGCCTGACTAAAGGTATAAGAGTCTTGAACGAATCCTTACAGAGGTATGGGAACGCTACCGTGGGTTGCCGGGGCGCCCCGTATGCTGCAGCATTTCTGATTGATGTGCCCTCAGGAGATATGCCCGGTGTTATACTCACCCCCGGGCTTTTCCCTTTTTGATGAATTTTGCAGTCTTTGCCATCTAAACTAATTGTGTCTGCGGTCCTTCTTTCCCTTCCCCAATCTTCATGCTTTGCTTTTGGCAGGTTAAACCAAGGAGCCATTTTTGCTGACCAGGCGTGTATCCTGTCCGGGTCCTTTTTAGTCCGCCTATCCCATCCGATATATTATTCTTTTAATTTCCATCATCTCAAACAAGGACCTTCAGAATCATCCCTTTTCCGTTATTCTTTCACATATACCAAGAACAGCACGGTCTAGGACAAACCCGTGGAACCCGCTTGTCAAGGCGCCCACTCTGAACCTAGCCGTACCATACTCTTGTTGCCCCCCCGTCAGTATTCCTGATCCATTGCTCCCTTTCCTGTTATGTGTGCCTGACCAGTACTTTTGCAGTAATCTCTTGTGGGAACTGTGTCGAAGCCTTTCTTGCAGTCCAAAAAAATTCATTCATCCCCCTCTCTCTCTTGTCTTACTTTCTGTCACCTTGTCAAAAAAACCTAGTGGTTTTGACACTGGATTTTCCTTCCCTGAAACCGTGCGGGTTGCAAATACACTTGTTTCTTCCACTCCCACCACTCTCCTCCGATGATCTTCCCCATGCCCTTGCGTGCTATACACGTTAGGATAAAAGTCTGTAGTTTATGCCTCATGTCGCCCCCCTTTTTTAAAAATATTGGGGGACTAACTTTTGCCATCTTCCCACCTCAGGGAGTTGCCCAGTTTTCAAATGATGTGTTAAGATCTTTGGTTAAAGGACACACAAATCTCTTTTTCCTCTTTAAGGACCCACGGAAGATGTTTCTGTCCCACCGCCTTGAGGTGTCAATTCGCATAGCACTTCTTCACCCCCCCTTTGGGTTATATGTATCTCATCCAGGCTTTTTGGGTGAAACCCCCCTTTCGATTTCCTGGAGTCCTACTGGTTTCCCTGTAAATACTTTCTTTAAATCTCGTGTTGAGCTCCTGACATACCTCTCGGGTTTCTTGTGAATTCCCCATCACCCTTTCCCCATCTGATTACCGGGCCTTGACTTTTTGTTTTCCTCCCGATTGGGGTACAACAGCTTCGGGTCAGTCTTGACTTTCGATGCTATGTCATTTTTATATTGTCGCTGGCCTCCCTTCTTTTCTTGGGATATTCGTTTTTTTGGCTCTTCGGCTAATCTCTTTATTTTCCTGATTTTTCTGTCTTCGAACCTTTTCCATTTTTCTAGTACACCTAGTTTTTGCCTCCCTACACCTTTTTGGGGGAACCCAAGGCTTGTTTTTGTTCTTCCCCCTTATTCTGTTTTTCCCTTGGGAACAAACCTCTCCCTGCCTCCTTTCATTTTGTTGCCCCCCACATAGTCCACATTTCTTGTACTGGTTTCCCTGTCGTTCCCTCTCCCACTGAATATCTTTGGGGAAGTTCCCATGCCTGATAGTTCCCCCTTTTGTAGTTTGGTTTTTCCAAACCCCATTCCTGCTACTCTCTTCACTTGGGGCTCAACTATGTATGAAGCACAGAACCAAAGATCACAGCCCCGGGGGCCTTTCACACAGTTATCCTCGTGTCTGAACTACTCAAGGCGAATACAATCCGTCTTGCTGGTTCAACCTCCCCTCTCCTGGTAGTGTCTCTAACAGTTGAAAATGAGTTTTCCAGTACCACACCCCCTCACTTGGATCTCCATGTTTTGGGGCCCCCATGGGGCCCAGGTTTCCACGTTCAAAACTCCATGATCGAAATACCCATAACTATAACTTTTCCCCCCATGTGTCCCCCCTTGGCCACCTCGTGTTGTGCGTGTGTGTGTGTGTGTGTGTTGTTGTGGTGGTTTGTGGTGTGTGTGTGCGGGTGGTGCGTGTGTGCGTGTGTGTGTGTGTGTGTGTGTGTGTGTTGTGTGTGTGTGTGTGTGTGTGTACTAACATACATATGTAAAGTAAAAGGACAAATGAACTAATGACTTTTTTTTAGGGCAACGTTTCCCCTCTCCAGGAGCTTTATCAAGCTCCTGGAGAGCGAAACGTTGCCACAATAAAATGTCACATTAGTTGCACTTGTGTCCTTTTACTTTACATATTGCCGGTAATTCTACCAACTTTATTACAACATACATATAGATACAGGGTGCGTGTCTGTATATGGGTATGTGTATGTGTGTGTGTCTGTATATGGGTATGTGTATGTGTGTGTGTCTGTATATGGGTATGTGTATGTATATAAATGTGAGTATGCATGTATGTATACACGACTGTAAATAAATAAACAGAAAGATTGACGGGAAACTTTAACCGTGGTTCTGGGACTGACACGTCCAATGCCCCACCACTGAGCTACGGAGCTCCTAATAGGGAATACTCAGAAACAGTACAAGTGTACAAGTGTACCGCGGTTCAGGTCCCCCGTCCATCTTTCTGTCTATTTACGTTCTTTTGTTATGACTTAAACCGAGTTCATAGACAATATAACTTTGAGGGATGTAAGAAGAGATTTACTGCTATAGATACTGGGCAGTGGGGAAGAGCCAGTAGGATCACAGTGCCACTGACGGAAACTTGTACCGAAGTACTGTTTCCATATCTCCTCTATTAGGAGCTCCGTACCTCAGCAGTAAAGCACCGGACTTGTCAGCCAGAGGACCACGATTCAAACTCGACTCGTGTGTGTGTGTGTGTATATAAAAATATATATATATATATATATATATAAATATATATTTTAAATATAATATATATATATATATATATATATATAATATATATAATATAAAATAAAATAAAATATAATATATAAATATATAATATATATTATATATATATATAAATATATATAAAAATAATATATATTATATATATATATATATAATTTAAAAATTTTTATATATATATATATAATAATATATAATATATATATATATATATATATATATATATTATATACATATATATAAAATATAATATAAAATATAATATATATATATATATATATATATGTATATATATTATATATATATATAATTAATATATATATATATATATATTATATATATATATATATATATAAAATATATATATATAATTTTTTTTTAAAAAAGATAAGGGAGGTACCACCTCTGGAACTGTCCCTTGGGGACCCTCATCCTCAGAGAAAAGAATAAACTTGCTTCAGGGAAAACCAAGGGTCTCCCTTTAAGCTGTTTGAAAATTTCTTCTTCCACCCTCTACATTTAATGTATATTTTTGTTAAAAAAAAATATATATATGTAAATATATACATATATATATTAATATATATATAATATAATATATATATATATATAAAATTTTATATATATATAAATATATACAATATATATATATATATATATAAATAAATATATATATATATATATATATATATATATATAATATATATATATATATAAATAAATATATATATATATATATATATATATAATATATCATAATATATATATAAATAAAAATTAAATATATATATATATTAATTTATTTTAAATTATATTATATATTATATATATATATATATTATAAATAAAATATAATATATATATAAAAAAATATATATATATATATATATATATATTTAATTTATATATTATATATATATATATTATATTAATATATATAATATATCAAATTTTTTAAGGCAAGTACCCCTCATACGGAAGGGGACCCCACCCTCAAGAAGACAATAAACGTACCTCAGGGAAAACTAAAGGGTTCCCCCGGAGCTTTTAAAAATTTGTGCTTCCCTACCACCCCCCTTATTTTTTTTATTCTATGGAACATTTATTAATAAACAAATACTTTTACGCAAAAAACAAAAACATAAACAATGCCAATGTTTCAAAGATCATAAATTTCCTCCAGTCCCCCGGGGCGCACGTGACCCAAGTAGCAGAAAGCTTCCCCCGGATGGCGACGCTGAGGCGGGGAACAGAAATGGCTTCCCTTGGGCCCTGGTGGTGCTGAGCGGGAACCAATTCTTTAAGGAAACCTGGGGCTTTTTTCCCCTGACCCAAAAGGTCTCTGACCCCACTGGGACAAATTTATATTGTTGGTAATGTCCCGTCTTGCTGATCTTGACCCTCCCTGTGGTCACAGCCCCCCTGTCGCCCCATGTGATGGTTGGTTAGCCAGTGTGGGAAACAGGTATAGTCCCCTGCTAAGAGCTTCCATTCTTCCAAGGATAAGGTGATCCCGCGGGGGGGTTTGCGGGGTTTCGGGATTTTTTTGCTGCAAGCGATCGGGCTCCCTCTCGGCAGGGGGATCTACTTAGCAATTCTCTTAAGTGTCGTTACCTCATTGTGTCATGATGCCATCCTTGGTTTTGGGAAAAGTTTAAAACCAGTAGACTATTTGTCTGCTTGCACTTCGCCACAATACCAAAACTGTGTGAATTGGGGCGCAAGGCGCAGAGCCACGGGAATACGGGGGGTTTTGGGTCGAGCGCGTTCCCATTGCCGATTGGGAAAATGTTTTGGGGGAAGTCCCCCGATGAAGTGCATCACAGCCGGAGAGGGGGAAACTCTCTATCTGATGTTGCAGCCCCAGCATGTTAGCAAGCACCTTTTCACAATTGGGCCATCCCACTTGACTTTTTGTGACCCAGTGCGCACTGGGTTTGGTGCTGGAGCAAAAGAGTCTCCCATTCGGTGATGGCACTGGCATAGCTAGGGTCTTCTATACATAATATATATATATATATATTATAAAATATTATATATATTAAAATTTTTAAAAATATATAAATATATATTTATATATATATGTTAATTATAATTAATTATATTATTATTTTAATCATACATACATATAAATTTTAAATATATAATATAATATATTTATATATATAAATATATATATATATTTTATATATATATTTAAATATTATTTATATTTTTATATATATAATATAATATATAATATAATTAGATTTTTTAAGTATTTTTTAAATATATAAATATAAAAAAAATTTTTAAATTTATATATATAATATATATATTATATATATATATATATGTTGTATGTATGTATATATTATATATATAAATTTTATAAAATATAATATATATATATATATATATAATAATAATATAAATGGGGAAGTGGAACAAAATTCTTCCCCCAAACCATGCGTGTCATGAGAGGCGACTAAAATGCGGGAGAAAGGGGGTTTTAAAACCCCTTTTCCTGTATATTTAAAAAATTTAAAGGGAAAAACTTCTTTTTTTTCCTTTTGGGCCAACCCACCTCAGGGGAAAAACGGCTGGTGTGTTAAAAAAAGAATAAAATATAATATATATATTAATATATATTATTAATTTAAATAATATAATTTATATAAATATAATATAATATATATATATGTATAATAATAAGGGAATTAATCTGAACAAAAATACAAGTGAACAACAGCCACAAGGGAAAGTTGAATGATAGCTCTACCCTTTTTGTGTTCAACAACACATCATCGGAGCTCGCAGTGTTGCAGAAATAAGTAGGAAGTTTAAGCAATTAGTTTTGAGAACGTTTTTTAGTAGTACAGTGCAATAGTGTAAAAAAAATATAATAAAGCGAAGACAATATTTGCACTGCCAAATGAGACAGGGGTGGGAAAACCTAACTAAGGCTTTTCACACTTTTGTGTTCATCATTAGATAGAATGTTGCAAGACTTGCAACAGCAGCTTGAGGGGGAAAATTTCTTTCAGAGCGGGTAGTGCCCATGCATTAACACTATTGTAGGATGGGCCTTTTGTCGGACCAGTCCATAGCCTCAGAGAATTTTCCCCCTCGATATTTCTTCAAGTCTTGCCCCCACAAAATAAGAAAATGTGAAAGGCCTTGAGCATATTTTACATCATCTGTATTGTTTTGCATACACAGTTGACACCCATTTTCGCACAGATTACTTTCCAGGATACGGACCTAAACATGAAAAAAACAGAGAGGGAGTGAACAATTACGGAAAAAATGGGTTTATGTTCAAACCAACCTGGGATGTTATGGTCCCTCATAGCAAACCTATGAAATCAAACAATGTGAAATACACTTCCTAAATACTGCTGTTAACCTTTAGTGGCCTGAGGGGTGTGGTGTGGTTGTGTGGTGGGTGTGGGGTGTTTTTTTTTGGGTTTGTGTGTGTGTGTTGTGTGTGTGGTGTTTTGTGTGTGTTGGGTTGTGTGTGTTGTGTGTGTGTGTGGGGGTTTTTTGGGGTTTTTTGGGGTGTGGTCTGTGTCTGTGTCGTGTGTGGGGGGGTTCTGTGTGGGGGTCTGGTTTGGGTGGTGTGTGTGTGGGGTTTTTGTGTGGTGTGCTGTGTGTTGTGTCTTTATCACCTATTGTACTCCCCCTAGTTGAGGTTGCGGGGTCGGCCCAAGCTTTGGTCCCGCCTCTTCACTGGTCGCCCTAGGTCACTCTCCTAAACCCATGACTTTTGTCCCTCTGTTTAAAACATGTAGGCCCGCCTCCACTCACTTTTCCCAAAACTACCCACTTCCTGATACTCTGTGGTGAAGAAATATTCCTAACATTTTTGTGATTCTCTGTGTCTTCAGCTTCCAAATTTCCCGTTTGCGTGTCCATCTTTGGAACACCGTCTTTGTCCCCTTGTCAATTCCTTCAGTATTTTTTTAAGTCGTTTCATGTCCCCCCCATTTTCCTGTCCTCCAGTGTCGTCAGGTTATTTCCCCTTTAAACCTGCCCCGTAGGGAAAACCTTTTTCTCTGGGACAGTCTTTTGGCAAACCTTTGCACTTTCTTGTTTCCCACATGCTTGGCTGGGTGGGGGCCAAATGGGGCCGCATACTCCAATATGGCCCAACGTACACGGTGTACAGGGGCCTGAACGACTCCTTTTAAAATGTCGGGAAAGCTGTTCGAGGTTTCCAGGGGCCCTTGCTGCAGCGTTATTTGGGTTTATGGGTTTTTCAGGGGTTTTTCCGGTTTATACCCCCACAATTTTTTTTTTTTCCTTTAGTGAGGTCTGTAGTCTTGGCCCCCCGACTGACCCGCGGGTCTCTTTTCCCTTCCCCCAAACTTCATGACTTTTTACTTGGTGGGATTGAACTCCAGGGGCCAATTGCTGGACCCGGTCTGCGCCTGAAAATCCCTTTTTTGTTCTGCCTGGTCTCGATCGAATGAATTCTTCTCTCAACTTCACGCCCATCTGCAAACAGTGACACCTCAGAGTTTATTCCTTTGTCATGTCGTTCACAAATACCAGAAACAGCACTGGTCCTGGGGACTGACCCCTGGGGGACCCCGCTGGTCACGGGTGCCCACTCTGACACCTCGCCACGTACCATTACTCGCTGCTGTCTTTCTGACAAATATTCCCTGATCCATTGTAGTGCCTTCCCTGTTATCCCTGCTTGGTCCTCCAGTTTTTGCACTAATCTCTTGTGTGGTACTGCGTCAAACGCCTTCTTGCAGTCCAAGAAAATGTAATCCACCCACCCCTCTCTCTCTTGTCTTACTGCTGTCACCTTGTCATAGAACTCCAGTGACACAGGATTTCCCGTTCCTGAAACCATGTTGGGTGCTGTTGATGAGATCATTCGTTTCTAGGTGTTCCACCATCTTCTCCTGACAATCTTCTCCATGACTTTGCTACTATACATGTCAGTGACACTGGTCTGTAGTTTAGGGGTTTTCATGTCTGTCTCCTTTTTTAAAGATTGGGACTACATTTGCTGTCTTCCATGCCTCAGGCAATCTCCCTGTTTCGATAGATATATTGAATATTTTTGTTAGGGTACACATAGCGCCTCTGATCCCTCTCTCAGGACCAATGGAGAGATGTTATCTGGCCCCTTTGCCTTTGAGGTATCTAGCTCACTCAGAAGCCTCTTCACTTTTTCCTCGGTTGTGTGTACCGTGTCCAGCCCCTGGTGATTTTGCCACACCTCTCCGTCCGTCTGGAGCCTCTTTCTGTCTCCTCTTGAACACTTCTTTGAATCTCTTGTTGAGTTCCTCACATACTTCACGTCATTTCTTGTTGTCTCTCCCCCTTTTTCTTCCTTAGCCTGATTACCTGGTCCTTGACTTTTGTTTTCCCCCTTTATGTGGCTGCATAACAGCTTCGGGTCAGATTTGGCTTTCGCTGCTATGTCGTTTTCATATTGTCGTTGGGCCTCCTTTCTTACCTGTGCATATTTGTTTCTGGCTCTACGACTGCTCTCCTTATTCTCTTGGGTCCTTTGCCTTCTATATTCCTTCCATTCCCTAGCACACTTGGTTTTTGCCTCCTTGCACCTTTGGGTGAAACATGGGCTCATCCTGGCTTTTTCATTATTCCTGTTTCCCTTGGGTACAAACCTCTCTTCAGCCTCCTTGCACATTGTTGCTTCCCTGCCAGTTCTCTGTCCCACTGAACCTCGTTCAGGAAGTTCCTCATTCCCGTGTAGTCCCCTTTCCTGTAGTTTGGTTTCATTTGTCCTGGCCTTTCCTGCTTCCCCCCCTCCACTTGTAGCTCTACTGTGTATTCGAAGCTCAAAACCACATGATCGCTGTCCCCAAGGGGTCTTTCATATGTGATGTCCTCAATATCTGTGTGAGGGAAAAGTAGGTGTAAGTGGGGTTAAGGTTGTTCGGGCAACCAGGAACCATTAGTTACGTCGCGTGCACCCCCCCCCCTCTGCGGGCTGGGGCAAAACATTTCCCTGGTGTCCGATTTGTTAGTTTCTACTCCTGGAAAAATATTGACCTTACCTGGTGTGGGTTGAAGTTTGGAGAGTCACTTCACCTCCACTCTTCTCCTAATCAGGTAGGGTGATATACCAGGAGTATCACTTTTTTGTTTCTTTATTTTGTTTGCTGGTTACCAGTAATATTTTTGGCATTATCATTCTTTTCAATTCTTAAAATGTTATATTATCATGACTATGGGTAACCAGTTTATTTTTTTCTTATTACCAGCTCTGTTCCTGGCGTGGTCTTCCAGGATAGACGCCAGATAAAGGAGCAAGCATGTGTTAATAATATTTAACATTATTCTACTATTTAACCGGCCTTACCTATTCTACTTGTGCTCCATCCAAGTGGTAGGAGATTCCAGAAAAATGGGATTACCATCTGCCCAGGATAACCTACATAAATAACATCAGAGGAACTATCCAGGGCCATACCTACTCCTGCCCAACTCAAAGAACTGAAGGGCCCCTTTTTTTTATTATATTTAAATTTTAAGTAAAATTCTCAAAAATCATTATTCTCATTTTTCCTAAGTTATTTCTTTATTTATTTTTCCATTAATTTCTTTTGTTCAGTTGGAAGGCGTTCCACTGACAATCTGCACTGCTCAAGGTAAATACTAAGTCCAGTCTTGCTGGCTCATCGTGTCCTCTCTCTTGTAGTGTCCCTTACGTGTTGGTACATGAAGTTTTCCAGTACCACCTCCATCATCTTAGCCCTCCATGTACCTTGGCCCCCATGTGGCTCCAAGTTCTCCCAGTCGATTTCTTTGTGGTTAAAGTCACCCATGATCAGGAGCTTTGCCCTGCATGCATGAGCTCTTCTGGCCACTGCAGCCAGTGTCATCCATCGCTCTATTGCTCTCGTCATACTCATGCCCTGGTCTCCTGCTGTTCTGTGGTGGGTTATACATCACTGCGATTACCACCTTGGGACCTCCAGAGTGAAGCGTTCCCGCTATGCAATCACTTTCTTCTCCGCTGTCTCCTCTCTCCAGCTCATCAAAATTCCATCGGTGTTTGATCAGCAGTGCCACTCCTACATCCCCCATGTTCCTTCTGTCTTTCCTCAGGATCTGGCATCCCGTTGGAAAGATGGCATCCTTTATCATACCTGTAAGCTTGGTTTCTGTGAGCGCTATGATGTCCGGTGATGTCTCTTTGACTCTTTCGTGCCCCTCCTCCCACTGTTTGTTATTCCATCACGTTGTGTACCATACCTTCAGTTTCCTTTTCCCAAAACTGTGGGTTTGGGGCCTGTGGGGCTGGGGGACCTGGTAGCATACTGTGGGATTCTAATGATTGGGGTTGGGGGGAAGCTGTGGGTAAAGGATTGTAGTTTGTGTTGGGATGGTGTGATAGGTTGTGGGGGTTTTGAGGATAGTTGTGTGTGTGCTTGCCCCTTTCTTCTCTGTTCAGCTCTGACTGACCTTTGCTGGTTCCATCCTTGTTTCCTTTCCCGTCCCCCTTTCGCTTTTTGTCCTCTCCCTCAGCTGCTGTCCCCTGTTTGTGTTTCTGTCTCTGTCTAGGAACACTTCTTATACTCTTCCGAGTTTTTCTACCCTTTGGTTTCTCTTGGAGGATCCTGTTCCTCACTGTTTTTTGTCCTGAGAATCAGCTTGATCGTCGGTTTCTCCCCTTCAAAGTACCCCCCCATTCTCTGAAAATTTACAATCTCGTCCATGTCTTCTCCCCCTATTTCCGTGATGATTTTCCCAATCTCCTTTCTTTCTTTCTTTCTGCCCTCTTTCAGTGTGTGGTCTTTTCCTCTCTCTCCCCAATCCCATGGATAAACACTGATTTGCCCTTCCTCCTCCCATTGCCTCTCCCTCTGTGACTCTGGTTCCTGTCTGTATATGGTCATTTTCTCCCTTGATTTTTCCAGTGGCTCTTGGTAGCATGGTTGTGCCTCAGCATTCGACTTACCTCCCTCTCTATCTGCAACCAGCTGCTCTTTTCCTTTTACTCCCTGACCCTTCTTTGCAGGGTGATAGACCTTAGCATAATTCCTATCTCCTTCCTTCCTGTTCATCCTCTCAGCTTCATATGCTGTTTTCTTCTCTGGTCACTGCCCCTGAGACTTCTTCAGCCTGTTTACCTCAAACTCTAGGACCCTTACCCTGTCTACTGAAGTTTCGACTTGTGCCTCCCATTTCTTCGTCTCCTTCTCCAACCTCTTTTCCCATTTCGCAGAGAGCTCGTTCTCCATTTTTTCAGAAAGCTCTCCTAATTTTCTCACCCATTCTTGCTCCATCCTTCTCCACTGCTCCTCCATCCATTCCTCCCTACCAATACCATTGTCATGTGATCCTGATTCCTACGAGTCCCAACCCTTTTTTTTTTTTTTTTTTTTTTGGTAAAGGAAAGAGAGAGAGAGAGAGAGAGAGAGAGATCACCCAGTAGTGAGTGATCTGGCAGAAGGCATAGTCACTTGTCAACCCCTCGGCTATTTTGGATCGTCTGACCACAAGGCTGTTTTTACGACACTTAAGATCCCAACAGAACGAGGTGAGGAGTCCACACGCACAACCTGGCTATGGGAAAGAGGTAACTGGCCAGCCCTTTGCTCTGAGCTCGCCACCACCGACTGGAATGCTCTTCTCCAAGGGGAAGTTGACAACCAAGTGAAAGCCCTTCACGGACACATCCTTAATCTACAACAAGAACACATTCCCACCCGGCAATATTGACGAAGCCTACAGATCAGCCTTTGGTTTTGGGTTTCGTTGTAGAGAGGCTGCTACTGCTAAGTACAAAGCTGGCAAGGAAAAAGAAATCCTCCACCTAAACAGA
>NW_026509280.1:0-37500 GCF_026875155.1 Cherax quadricarinatus
CGGAAACAGAATAACCCTAGCTATCACACAAACAAAAACTGAAATGAAATAGATGCCATGTTCCCGGCACGATGTCAAGTAATGGGGGAAAGAAAAAGGAAACAGTGGAGGGGGAGTTGCTAATCACTTACTAGTGGAATTCTGAAGAGACAAGAGGGATAAGCAGAAATGAGCCAGTTGACTACATAGTGGGCACAATTAAGACTGGGGGACCCAACGTAATAACAGCAGTGACCCACAACCTACCACCAGATAGAAAACCAAGACAATAATGTGAAGACTAAAACGCAATAATTGCTGGTACCATAACAAACATCAAGAACTCACATGTCTAAAGTAAACCACAAAAAACAGACTGGAAGAAACCAGAGACGTAGAGAGCTAAAATGATGGAGGTGGTAATGGAAAACTTTATTTTTCAGCATGTCAAGAACACAGAAGGTGAGGAGATAAGCCAACAGGACGGAATAGTAATTACCATAAGTGCATCTGATATAAGCTAAATATAGTATGCTAAGCCTTTGTACACTGGCGATTATACAGCAATGAATTTACCTTGTTGAAATAAAAATTGAGGGAGAAAAAATTGATGGGGATAAGAGAAATCATATTGCGGAAGTGAAACTTGGTAAGGATGAGAGGATTCCTGAAGGCAGTGTAATGGGAAAGATGGTTAGAAAGACACGTAAGCAAACACTATAACATATTTATTAGAAATCGTTTCGGTCCTGGGGACCTTGATCACTTCTAACCAAAGGTTTATACCAATGGGAAAGATAACTGAAAGGGAAGTGAGACGATGGAGTACTTAGTCAAACAGCGCTAGGAGGCAGAGAACTTCATACTCAGAGGACAAAATGGTAAAAACAAAGAGAAAGATGCAGAGAAAAAAACCCCAAAGTGCAATAGGTTGAAAAAAATATATAAAGTGGAGGACAGAAGAAAACAGAGAAGTGTGCAAAAGAGCCAGAAACGAAGATGCAAGGGTGAGAAGAGGAGCAGAGTGAGTATTTAAAATGACAGAGCAGCAAAAGATTAAAACAGTCACGTCAAAAGACGATAATGAAAAAACAATGCAGCATGACCGAAAAGGGAAGGATTTAAAGAGGTGTTCTCAGTTCTGATGGGCAACACCAGAGAGGTACAATGCCATCAGGTGCTGCGTACCATATACACAACAAAGCGTGAAAAATACTTGAGTAGCCTGAATAGATTAAAAGCAACGAGACCCGACACTGTCACCTGGACTGTGATAGGGAGCAGAAGCACTATCTGAACCACTAGTAAAATCTTCAGTCCAGTATTTAAGAAGGGAGACAGACAGGAAGTGTTAAACTACAGACATGAATACTGTGGCCCGGTGGTCTGGTGGCTAAAGCTCCCGCTTCACACACGGAGGGCCCGGGTTCGATTCCCGGCGGGTGGAAACATTTCGACACGTTTCCTTGCACCTGTTGTCCTGTTCACCTAGCAGTAATAGGTACCTGGGTGTTAGTCGACTGGTGTGGGTCGCATCCTGGGGGACAAGATTAAGGACCCCAATGGAAATAAGTTAGACAGTCCTCGATGACGCACTGACTTTCTTGGGTTATCCTGGGTAGCTAACCCTCAGGGGTTAAAAATCCGAACGAAAATCTCTTATCTGTAATGTAATGGAAAAGACGATCAGGGAGTGATGGAACACTTGGAGAGAAGTGGTTTTATAAATAACTAGAACTTGTTTCAGTCACTGTGCAACCACAAAAAGGTATCCATATTCCACAAGCGCAGCTCCTCTACCTTGATGCACGTAAAATTGTGCAGGGCGGTCGTAAAGTTTTAATGCAGCAAAATGTATATGCATGCATGCATGCACGTATGTATAACTTTGCATATGTATGTATGTACATAAGCATAATTATGCATTAACATATCTATCCTTTGCATATGTATGCCTGTGTGTTATATTCATATGCACCATCCTATATATTTATATACTTGACGAAATTGAGACACATGTGCAAACATCTGGGTATCTTTATTGTAGACGTTTCGCCATCCAGTGGCTTTTCAATACAAATTCCAGGACATAACTTGAAGACAGGAGAACTATGTACAGAAGATGAGGTAATCAGTCCCTCAACCTAGCAGTAGGTGCGAAGAGCACCATAGTCGTGGAGATTCTGAAGCAGAAGCAAGGCGCCTGACGCTTATATAGTAACGTCAGGTGGAAATGGGACGGGTAGCAGACGAGGGCATAGTCACTGGTAGGCGGGATTCCCCAGTGGAAGTAGATCCTACCCAAAGAGATGGGTTAGTTGTAGTAGTTGTCGTAGTCGTGAAGGTTATGTACATGTCCTTAGAATCAAGATTCCATGATGTTGCAGTGTCCGACAGGTTGTACAAGAATGGTATACAATACCGACAAGATGAAATTGAGACACTTCATATACTTACCTCTGTGTGGTTGTAGGAATCGAGTCTTGGCTCCTGGCCTTGCCTCTTACCTTTTGCTTGCCAGATTCGCTCTTTCCTAGCCTCGTGGGTTCTGTCATAACTATGTGTGGAACCTGCCTCCACCACTTCTTCGTCCTCACCACCCGAGCTGAAGAGGTACTTCTCGACAACACTATAATACATCTGTGTCTTTAACTTCCAATTGTGCCCTTATTTACCTGTTTCTCACCTTTCAAACAATCTTCCTCTGTCTGTCCTATAAATTCCTCCGAGAATTTTGTATGTTATCATGTCTTCTCTAATGTCAGATTCAGTTCATTTACAGTAGACCCCTCACAGCTCTTTCTCTTAGCCCTGAAACTAGCCTCGTTGCAGACTTATGCACTTTCTCTAGTTTATTAACGAGTGTGGATTCATGATGGTGCAACATGCTCCAAGAATGGGCCTGACATATGTTGTGTAAGGGCAATGCATGACCTTCATTGAAATTCCAGAGGGCTGCTCTTACATTTGTCAAGCGAACAATGAGGGTTTGTAGATGATTTGGTTGATGTGTGCCACCGGAGACATATTTGGCACTATGCACACTCCTAGGTCTTTCTCCTTGAGTTTTTTTTTTTTTTTTTTTTTTTTTTTTTTTTTTTTTTTTACACAGGGTTTGACTAGGTTAAGGATCCCTTGGTTTATTGACAGCTATTTACAGGTTAAGGATTCCTAACTTTAATGGCAAGCTAAGAGCTGTTACCTACATCAGCTCATTTGAAAGCATTTTTTTTTGTTATGAGAAAATACAAGTAGGAAACAGGATGAAGTTGGAGCCATCTGTGGGCCAGCATTTTCATTTGATCAACCGACTTTATCTCGTTGACATCATTATCCTGTACTAATGTGTTCCATACTCGAGTCATACTGGGTATGTATGATCTCAGATGGAGTGATGTTCTGGAGAAGGGTACAGCCAGAGTGAAGTTGCTGCTTTCTGCCCGTCTTGTGGCATAAAAGCTTGTTTGCAGCTTCTGTTTCCAAGGTTATACTCAGTTTCCGGTCTTGCTCCTCCCCAGACTTCATAACCTTGCATATGCTGGGGTGAATTCACGTAACCACTTATCTGACAAATCTTACAGTTTGTCCAGATTCGTTTGTATCCTCTCCTTGTCCTCATCGGTTTTATTTTTCAGTTTCCTCAGTTTTATATCGCCAGAAAACGAGGCTACATCTGACTCAAAACCCTATCTGGTATGTAATTCACATATACAAAGAAAGGGTACTCTTGCGGAATCCTTCTTGTTACTCGATCTTATTCCGACATCTCAAACAATCACCCTTCGTTTCTTTCACCTTAAGTATATTTTTATATGCATGAGTACATACCCTGTTATTCCTACCTGTCCCTCAGTTCTCTTGTGAGGTACATTATCAAATGCCTTCTTTCGGTCCAACTATTCCTATTTTTTTTCCCGTCCCACCTCTATTACTCTGTCCTAGACCTCCAACAGCTTTGTAAGACAAGATCTGCCATCTCTAAAACGTGCTGATTATTGTTTATGAAGCTAATTCCATTGCTCTATCACCCTCCTGCTTATCTTCTCCATTACTTTTCATGGTCTGCATATCAGTAATTCTGGTCTGTAGCTAAACACATTTGGTCTATTTTATTCTTAAAATATAGAGACTAAATTCGCTGTCTTCTAGATATCTGGCAACTGCCTAATATCCATTAATTTTTTGGTTCAGATAGCACTTCTGCTCTCTGTCGCAGCATCCATCGTATCAGGTCCCATTCACTGATATATTCAGCTCACCTAAAAGATATTTTTCACTTCTCCTGTTATGTGTATTGTGTCCAGTACTAGGTGTACCTTTCCCATTTGTTCTCTACTATTCCCCGTTTCCACTGAGAACACCTCTTTAAATCATTTACTCAACACCTCTCAGATTTTCTTATCGTTTCTTATGAGCTCTCCTTCTTTCTTTAGCCGAATTACCTAGTATTTTTCTGGCATTTTTCTTCTAGTATTACTACGGAGCAGTTTAGGTTCTAACTTGGCTTTTGCTACTATGTTATTCTCAAATGTCGCTCAGCCTCTTTCATGATCCTTGCACAATCGTTTCGATTCTCTGCTCACTTTTGTGTTTTCATCTTTCCTTCGCGTTCTACAATTTTTACATACTCTTGTACTTTTCTTTTTTCTTCTTCTTTCTCTGCATCATTAGAACTGAAAAGGCTCTTATGAATTTTCTCTGCTTCCCAGCTCTTTTCGGCTATGTACTCCATCATCTCATTCTTTGACCTCCGTTCCAGTTTTTTCCTACACTGCATTCAGCAATTTCCTCATCCCTTCAGAGTTTCCTGTTCTGAAGTTTGGGTTCTCGCGCCATCCATCTGTCGTTCTTCCCTAATTGTTTAATTCCATTAGCTGCTCGAAATTCAGCAGTGTGTGTGGTCGCTAGCACCCAGGGGGCTCTCATATTTTATTTCACCTATTTTAGACGTACATATGGTAAACTTATGGTAAACTGTGTTATGCCAACTATGTTAGACGTACTTTATGGTAAATACTAGCTCCAGTCTTGTTGGCTCAGCTTTCCTCTGTTGTCATTCTGGCACAAAAATTTCCCTCCACGTTTCGGGTCCTCCATATGAGTCCCAGTTCTTTCAGTCTATTTCTTTGTAGTCAAAATTACCCATGTTGAAATTACTCATAGGGGACTTTAAGCCTATGATCTCTTGTTGTCTTTATATTTCTGACTCGGTCTTCTACTATTTAGATGTATTTCTTGAGAATTTGTATACATAGGGGTATGCATTCATAACGGGTGAGTATACAGTATACATACAGGCAAAACTCTGCATGTGTGGTACAATAACAAAAATCGCAATACCATATTGAGACCATTTCCTTTATACCTAGTACAGGACGGCAGTAGGCAACAGCCTTGAAAAAGAGTTAACCAAGTCTAGGAATAATCAAAACACAAAAAAATTATCATCCAGCTTTACACATTTATCAGACGCCAAGGGAAATATCAGTTTACATATCAGGTGAAATACAGAATGGACAAACTTTTCAAAAGGAGCTATTAGCTCGCCAATGAAGCTGCCTTCCCGCTAAAATCATCCATATCAATATTGTTTTAGTTAAAAATTGTCTTTGAAAATCTCAAAAAAAAAGCATTTGCAGAGTGAACCCTTCAAACAACACTTAGTTTGGTGTCCAGGTAATAGACACACCTGTGTTTCTGCAAGTGACACAACTTGAACAGTGGAGTGGTAGAGGCAGGATTCATACTTAGCTTTAAGAAGCGGCACGATAAGGCTCTCGAAGGCAGGAAAGAAAATAAACCAAGCAGCTTCAGCTCCTGAGCCCGCCTCTTAACCACCTTAATTGAGTGACTTATTGCTTGTATAGGCCTTTTGGTCAAAGAAATTTGAGGTACCCTGCCCTTCATGAGGAGTGCTTTAATGCCGGTAAAGGGCTCATGATCCAAGGAATTAGATTTACCTTGATGTAGTAGTAGTATCCTGAGCGAGTCTGGGAAACAGGACGAAGTGAAGTTTTATCAAATGAGAGGAGAGCAGTTCCAATCCCTTGAATCAAAATCCCTTCGTTATTACTACGGTATCATTATTATCTTGAAGAAGCGCTAAACTCCTAGGGGTCATACAGGGGAACATTCAGGTTTACTCCAAAGAGTTAAAAGACAGGTCCATTCTCTGGATCAAGAGTCCTCACCAGCATTTAAGGCTGGTGCTGAGAGATCAAGAGTCCCTCACCAGCATCAAGGCTGGTGCTGAGAGATCAAGAGTCCCTCACCAGCATCAAGGCTGGTGCTGAGAGATCAAGAGTCCCTCACCAGCATCAAGGCTGGTGCTGAGAGATCAAGAGTCCCTCACCAGCATCAAGGCTGGTGCTGAGAGATCAAGAGTCCCTCACCAGCATCAAGGCTGGTGCTGAGAGATCAAGAGTCCCCCACCAGCATCAAGGCTGGTGCTGAGAGATCAAGAGTCCCTCACCAGCATCAAGGTGGTGCTGAGAGATCAAGAGTCCCTCACCAGCATCAAGGTGGTGCTGAGAGATCAAGAGTCCCTCACCAGCATCAAGGCTGGTGCTGAGAGATCAAGAGTCCCTCACCAGCATTAAGGCTGGTGCTGAGATATCAAGACACGACATATACTGAAACGTGAGGATGAATCCGTCTTGATGAAAAACATCAGTGAAACCCGATTGTGTTATTTATGGCAGAATGTGAGTTTGATGGGAGTGGCAACCTGAGATGGAATTAGTCACCACTCTTTATCAATGATACCTACTTTACTGGATGGTCAGTTATACAGATTATTTATTTTTAAGACACCGGGATCTATCCCCAGTTTGGGTGAAACGTTGAGCGTGTTTCCTTACACCTGCTGCCCCTGCTCACCTAGCAGAAAGTAGGTACCAGGGTGTTAGTCGACTGTTGTGGGTCGCATCCTGGGGGACAAGATTAACTGAAGCTGTCCGAAATGCTCTACATAACAAGGGGCTGTCTATAAAGTATGTCAGTAATGTCAGCTAGGTCTGTATCAGTTGTATAATCTACTTTGTTGAAATAAAGATTATTATTACTTAACCCGGTGGACTGACATTCATGAAAGACCCGAATGAATGCTTCTAAATTTAGATGATTTAGTGAAGTAGTGTATAATTTTCTGCTTGTGGTTATTTAACGACCACGGTCTCCTAACACATGCGTGTATTAATGAACTTCTTGCAGACCGCTCAGACAGCAGCGCCAGCAATTTGTACGCCAACTTCTGTATGTACTCACCTATTTGTGGTTGCAGGGGTCGAGTCCTAGCTCCTGGCCCGCCTATGGAAGGATGAATGTTAATGGACAGTGGTGGTGGTACAGTCCTGTGTGACACCTTGCTAACTGGACCTCACAACTGTTGAATATTGCTGGTAATTTGCCTCAACCACTGGATAATCCTGAGTGGTGAATTATTCTCAGTGTGGCGGCTGTGTAGTGCAGTGGGTCACACCGTGCAGATGAGGGCGGATGTGGTTGTGGGTGAGACTAATGACAAGCTGTAAATGGAGGTGGCCTGTTTATTCGGTCCGTTCTTACACCATATAGTAACGTATAGTTTCAGACGAATTAAGAGTCGGTATATTTCCTTTGTCAGCTTAGATCGTTCAGAAATAAATGTACCTAAATGCGTTTATAAATAAACGGCGTATTTAGAGGACGGGGTGCAGGAGGAAAGAGCGGCCAGAGTGGGAAGCAAGGTTGGGAAAGGCAAGTCATTTCGGCACCATATTTGGTTGTCAAAAATGTGCCGGCTACTTGAGGAAGGAAGATTAATAGTGTAACTTTATCAACCAGGCTGAGGCGCAGCTTGCTCCTGGCAGTTAGCGCATCTTACAAGTGGTGTAGCCAGTTTAGTTACCGGCATGGCCAATGCCGTAACTAAACTGGTTCATCCTTGTCACTAGATAAAATATACCAATTTTCTTCCCCAAAGGAAATAAGTAACTTTCTCTGATTTTTTTTGGGTTATCCTAGGTTCTCTATACATATGCTGCCATGTATGATAATCTTTGTAACTGTATTTGTGTATACCTGAATAAACTTACTTAGTCTCCATGACGTAAAAAAAGAGAGAGATGAAGCTACAAGTTAATCGCTGCAAATGGAAACATTTGAGGCATGAAAGTGTCGGGTTTCTAATTTTTTCTTATGATGTTGCTGCTCAAAAGGTTGTACTCGTAAGCCCCTCAAGGAAGGTTCCTTGATGTTGGTGAGGGCTCTTGATTTAGGGAATTGGATCTGTGCTCCAGTTCCCCGAAATTAAGCCTGAATGCTTCCACATCCCCCCCAGGCGCTGTATAATCCTCCGGGTTTAGCGCTTCCCCTTGATTATAATAATAATAATGTACTCGTAAGCGACTTCTAGCGACCTCGTTAGCCTCAACCATTTACACTACTTGGGTCCTCCAGCGCCCGGAAGCCTACTTAGCTTTCATATAAGTAGTAAGTAGAGTGTTCGCCGGTGTTGTTCCCGGCCCGGGTTTTTTTCAGGTTAGTGACACCGGCGATTTCACATAAGAAAAGTCATAGGTGGTTAGGCTTACGAGTGGATTTGGCACGAGTGAAAGATTAGCCTTTTAAGACAGTGCGTGGTAGTAAATTACTACAATAGCAGCAGCAACAACAAAAATAGCAATAACAATAAAAATATAATAGCATCGCTTCCCCCACTCCAAGGAAACAGGTAACTAATGCCATGCTCATATATTTGTGCACTTTTATTTTGCCAATAACTAACATAGTAATGTAATCCAGCCTTGCTGAAATTTGCTTAATATAAAAAAGCACAAAATCCTACAATGCTGGATTAACAGTTCGTGTGTAATTAAGAGAAGCTTATAGTTATGTGTACTCGGCTCACACATAACCCTTTAGGCCTAGTTCCTAGGCCTTTTGTGTATCCACATGCTCTCGCGCTAACCGTCCACAGGATGGATATGGGGTGCACAAATAAACTAGCCACTTCGGTGGCAAAATCTAAATCTAACTGAGGAACCAGGATCCTGCAGTATACCTGGAGAGAGTTTTGAGGGTCAACGCCCCCGCGGCCAGTCTGAGACCAGGCCTCGAGTTGGATCAGGGTCTGATCAACTAGGTTGTTACTGCTGGCCGCACGCAAGCTGACGTACGAACCACAGCCCGGCTGGTCAGGTACTGACTTTAGGTGCCTGTCCAGTGCCTTCTTGAAGACAGTCAGGGGTCTATTGGTAATCCCCCTTATGTATGCTGTGAGGCAGTTGAACAGTCTTGGGCCCCGGACATTTATTGTGTCGTCTCTCAGTGTACTCGTGGCGCCCCTGCTTTGCATTGGGGGAATGTTGCATCTCCTGCCGAGTCTTTTGCTTTCATAGGGAGTGATTTTCGTGTGCTAGTTTGGTACTAATCCCTCTTGGATTTTCCAAGTGTATATTATCATGTATCTCTCTCGCCTACATTCCAGGGAATACAGATCAAGGGACTTCAACTGTTACCAGTAATTTAAATGCCTTATCGTACTTACGTATGTGTGCTGTAAAAGTTCTTTGTACACTCTCCAGGTCAACAATTTCCCCTGTCTTGAAGGGGACAGTTAGTGTAAGCTCCTCTCTTTTATGTGCGGGATATTTGTGTATCGTTCCAGTCACTGTATTGTGCCTTTTTTTGTTATTTACTGGGTTTCATGTTGTGTATCTTGCGTTCACTGGCACTCTGCTTTTTTTTCATTATTTTCTTTCTTATTTCCACGACCTGTACATTCATTTAATAGTTCCACAAATTTGTACATCCTTTCGTATTTCCACTTTTTTGTACAGCGGGAAGGTAGGTATAATTTTTAAGCACCTGGTCGCGGGGAAAAGGATCCTGGCGACCCCTGCAAATGAAAATTTTGGGGCCCCTTACACTTTATTGGTGGGCCCTTTATGTACTTATGGAAATTTTCTAGGATGTTCCCTTTTTGTCCCTCAACATTATATACATCCCAAAATCTCTTGGGAAACAATCAATTGTTACCGTAGTCCCCCCCGTGTAGACAGTGAAAAAAATTTTAAACCACCCCGGTCGCGGAAAGTGGTCCCCTCACCTCACAATCTTATCCATATCTACCCGGCCCAGTATGGTTGGATAGCCCCCACAAGTAGGGTGCTCAAATTTAAATTTGGGATGTATAGATTATATTAGTTTACTGAATGAAGGGGGGGGGATAACCCCTGGATACATCCATCAAGAAAACTTTTGTACATAATCCCCCCACTTACCAGATTTCTTGGGGGTTTTTCTTGATGTAGCGGGATCACTCGTAACTATCTAATTAAACATAACACAACTGGCCACATAAGTTTTTTTTATCTAAAAAGGGTTATTAAAAACTGGGGTGATTGATACCCCTTATTTCCTCATTCACCGCCCTCATTTCGATGCCGCTACACCGACACGGTTTCATTTCCAGAGCGGGGTTCCGTTGGTTTGTCCCGCTTTAAAAGTCGTGATCAAGGGGTTCATTTTCCCTCGTCTCGGAAAAACGAGGTCAACGGTTCACTGGAGCAAAAAACTTTTATTCACGCATTTTTTTAATAAATTTTTACATAATTACATTTTTCACAAGACGTTTTAAAACCTCTATAATTATTATACAACATTAGAGATACTAAATTAAGATTGAGACCGATGAGTGATGATAAAACCCAAGGGTATTTTTTCCCAGGACACAGCCCATAGTGATGCGCCGTCACCCGGCCCCTCCCCTTATTCCTCCTTTTTCCACTTTATTCCCGTGGCCCCGAAAATCATGTTCCCCCCTCTCCCCAGGAACAGTTACACACCCCTTTTGAAATGGGGCCCTATATTAATTTTGGGGCCCCGTGAATCCCAATTTCGGGGTTTCCCAGCTTTCCAGCCTCCTCCCCCAATTTAAAAACAAACCCCCCCACCCTTCCCCCGCACACCCGCGCATGCGAAAAGGGGAAAACTTGGGTTCTACTCTATTTTCAAATACTTTTTTGACCCATAAGACCATTAAAACCTTTTAGGCCTATAGTTTCGGAAAACAAAAAATTTTCCAACTGCGGCCGGGCGGAGGTCGTGCAAAGACGATTACAAATGGGGAACAATTTTCCCATCTTCATGGCCCCCTGGTTTGGGAACCCAACATTATTTTTACTAATCCCCCCATTAATTCTTTCCCCCTTTTAACCCCAGGTAGGGCTCCCCCAAAGCACACTCAAGCCTCCATGGATCCATTTTATTAAACCCTCAAAATGGAAATTAGGGTTCCATTTCTCGGGGGCATAACCCCTATGCCCCCTGGATTAAAATTTTTTGGGGCATACTGGAATTTTAACTTTAACAATAAAAAGTCTCTCTCAGTACCCCAAAAGCAGCCCCAGCACATTAGCTTTTAGGCCCCCAACTCCTGGCCACCCAAATTTATTGAACCCTAAAAATGGACTAATTAGGGGTTCCATTCTTCAGGGCATAACCCTTTGCCCCCTGGTTAAATTTTATTGGGCATACGGGAAATTTTTGAACTTTAACAATAAAAAGTCTCTTCAGTATCCCAAGTCGCCCCAGACATTACTGCATATAGACCCAACCCCCAGGCATTTTTTATTGATCCCTCAAAATGGACTAATTACTTTTTCCTTTCCTTCAGGGCATAAGCCATGCTCCGGATTAATTTATTGGGCATACGGAATTTTGGGATTTTAAACAATAACAAGTCTCTCCAGTTCCCAAGTAGTCCCGCCATTACTCATTATTTCATTAACCCCTTAATTCCTCATTATTCCCTTTCATTTGCTTCACACCGGAAATTGCCCAAAAAGATTATTTACCAATATTCCCCTCAGTGGCCCACCTGGCATTTAAAGATGTGCTTTTATCGTCGCCGAAGTAAAAAAAATTTTATTTTTTAACTGTTTATTATAATATTATAAGCAGTCAACAATTTTGGTGTCTTGTTCAGTCGCAGAGGGGGCCCTTTTTAACTGTCCTACGCCACCCTATAATTAGTAGGTAATTCTGGCGGTCAAGTTTCACGGAAGTCGCCCCCCGTAATGCCCCAGATTCACTTTTAAAACATCCTTAGGTATTTTTCCCTGAGAAAAGGAATCTTTTGGGCTTTTCCTCATTTTATTAAGTCCCTTGCTGCCCCACTCCCACAAATTAGAGGGTTCAACATCTTCTCGATAGAAGAATATTGTACGGGGTTGACCTTTTATGATAAGACCCCTGACTGTTAAAACTACTTCCTCTAGTCATTATTACAGGGGGTGTTTCATATATTCGGCCCTTCCCATGTTGAGAGAGTGCGCCCCCATGGTTTTGGATTTATGCCTTTTATCCTAAATTTTTACACCGACGCCGGCGGGCACTACTGGGGCCTCATTATTGCCATTAGCTGCAACCTTTACATCGTCACTGTAGGTCGGGTTATTAACATTATCATTATTGTCCCTTTTTATAAGAATCACATCAACCCTCCATAACTGTATGGTGTTTTCCCCTTGTTGCATTATAGAAACTGTTAAATTTTGGTATACAACCCTTTACTTTGATTGTTAGAATCTATAATCTGCAAGTTTTTTCTTTTTCCACTTTAATATCCTGAATTACAGGGATTACAATTTTTAGTGAAATGAGTCCCTGCAGAAGAGAAAAGTCTCTCTTTTCCTTTCCTGACCCCTTATTAACTGGGGTTTCCTTACGAGGTACTTTTCCCTTTCCTTGATGTGAAACCCCATTACGATTCTGCTTGAATGTCCATTTAAATCTTAACTATGATTATTACCATGGGGTTATTTTTTTTCCCCTTTTTAGATTGAAGTACTTCAGAGTCATTATGTGTTATATCCTTAGAACTGTTTTGCTGGTCTCAAATTGAACAATTAATTCCTGCCGACCTAGTCTGATTTTCCCCCAGACCGTACTATGGAGGTTTTTGGGAAAAACCCACCCCCCCCCCCCCCCCCCTTTCATTAATAGGTTGATCAAAAGCCTGGGGTTTTCACCCTTTAATTTATTCAAGCCTTACTTTTACAAAACCCAACAAAAAAAAACACCCCCCCCCCAAAAAAAAAAACCCACACAAAAAAAAAAAAAAAACTTAAACTCAAATAAATTTAAATTCAATTCAAGTTTTTGATTATAAACAAATTTTTTTCCTGGCTTTTATACCCTTTTAAGTTTTCATTACTCAAATTTAACTTTCAGCCAAATTAACTTTAATCATTAGGTTAGGGTTATTAATCAGTTTAAAAACTTAAATAGGCCCTTATAAATAATTTTTCACTTTACTCTTGTATAAATTACCCAAAATTGTAGCAATTTAAATTCTTAATTATCATCCTCACACGATGATTAAATTGGCCCCTACATCCATTCCCCAATCATCACTTTTATTAATATTAATTAAATTAATTTTTTTCACTGATTGCATCCGGGTTTACGAAGGACCAGGGGCAGTAGGAAATTTCTAGGTTTCTTTCCTGTATTTTCCTCAAATTATAACATACCATAATCTCATTGGGAGACAATCATATGTTTACCCATCAACCCGTGTGAATGTGAAAAACTTAAACCACCCTGGTCGGGCAAGGGGCCCCTCGACCCCCATCTTATCCCTTTATCCGGACCGTATGGATTGGATAGCCCCCACAAGTACGGTGCTACTTTAATTGTGGACTGTATGTTTTTAAATTTTTTGCTGAATGAAGGGGGGGGGATACACCTGGATAATTCCCTAAAAGGGAAAAAATTTTTTACATAAACCCCACTACCCAAAGTTCTCTGGTGGTCACTTGATTATGGATCATCGAACCTATCTAATTACAAATCACCAATGGCCCGCATAAGTTTGTTTTTAAATAGAAGGGTTACTTAACTGTGGGTGATTGATATCCTTTTTTCCTCCATTCACCATTCATTTTCGATGTCCTGCTACACCGACCCCGGTTTCATTTTCCCGAGACGAGGATCCGTTGGTTTGTCCCCCCTTTAAAAGTCGTGACTCAAGGGCTTTTACTTTCCCGTCTCGGGAACAAGATCTAAGTGTTCACTCGGGGCAAAAAAGGACTTTTTCACTTTACGCATTTTCTTAATCAATGTTATTTCATAATTACATTTCTATTCACAAGACGATTTAACTCTCAAATTATTATACACTTGAGATCACTCAATTAAAATCTGAGCCGGAGTGTGATCAAAAAGGGTAATTTTTCCCCGGACCAGTCCATAGTGATGGCCGTACCCCGGGCCTACCTTTTCACTCCTTTTTTTCCCCTTTATTACCCTGGTCCCGTAAATCATGTTCCCCCACTCTCCACCCCCGGGAAAAGTTACGACACTTCCTATTTTGAAATGAGGCCCATATTATCTTTAGGGCCCCCGTGAATGAATTGTGGTTCCATGCTTTCCAGCCCCCTCACCACTTCAAAAAAAAACCCGCCCGCCTCTCCCCCCCACTCCGGCAAGCGCAAAGGGAAACTTTGGTTCATCTTTTTCAAATAATTTTTGACCATTAAAGCAAATTAAACCTATTAGGCACTTAGTTTTTGGAAAAAAAAAAATTTTCCCAGTATATCCATTTATTAATTTTACATATCATAAGGGGTGAAACTGGTGGATCCCCTCTGGCAGGTATTTTTGTATTTAAGGAAAGTAAGGGTCCGAATGTTTTTTGGGGAACCCCCCCCTTATTACATTTTTAAACCCGAAAAATCTGTCTTTTTTGATTACCCCTTGTCTTCCGTTCCGTTCATTAGAATTCCTTTATCCATGTAGAACTTGACCCCGTAATCCCTTTTTGCTCTTTTATTTTTGGGCTCAATTTGGTGTGGTACAGTGTCAAAAGCTTTCCCTTTAGTTAAAAAGGCTTCCCCTTTCCCTTTTGTCTTTTTTTTATTTTTCCTTTTTTTGTTGTTTTGAAATCCAACGGTTGTGAGGCAAGATTCTTTCCTAAAAACTATGTGGTTTTCTACAAAAAAGTGCCACTTTTCTAGGGGCTCAACTATCTTTTCCTGATATCTCTTCTAATCTTTTGGGTAGTATCATGTCATGATACTGGCCCCTTAATTTAGTGCCTCCGTCGTTCTCCGTTAGATTTCCATCTTAAGCAGTAGAGCAGCTATAGGGTCATACACATTTGTTCCCTCCCTTTAGTATCCCGGGATATGCCTCAGGGCCCCCCCGGTTTTCTGTTAACATTTTTGTAGTTTCATTACTCCTCTTTTAAAATGGTTTATTTAATGTATGGTTAGCCCCTTTGTTCCGCATTTGGGCCCACCCCTTTTTCCCAATGAATCCTTCTTAAATCTTCTGCTTAAATTTATCTGCCCCAAATGCCCCGGCAGATAGTGTTTTTTTTTACTTAGCAAAAACAATATTGTAAATTTCAATTGTAAAATATGATGAAAAAGATCCTTTTAATGTCAGTCTACATTATAAACTATGCAAAAAAAAATTAAAATTTTTAAATTTTTAATTTTACTTCTCTATATTATTTTGAAACTCTTCCCCCCTTTCCTCAGCCTTTTACCTGGTTTTATGTGTTTTGTACTTTTCCTGCTTTTTGCACCTTCCTTTGGGTCTCTGCTGTCTGGTTAAACCAAGGCCTCTCTGTGTCTTTTTTCTCCACCTCCCGTTAAATGTAAACCTTATGTTGCCCCCGGGCATTTTGGCGAGGCCCCCCAGCATTTGTGGCTTCTCTCCAGTCAATTCCATATACCCGGGAAAGTTCTCTTAAAAAAACCCTCATCTCTGCATGTTCCTTTTCTGTAATGTGTTCATTATTTTATTATTTTTTTTTTTATTATTATTTTATTATTATTTTTTTATTTGTTGTTGTTGTTGTTGTTTTTTGTTGTTGTTGTTGTTATTTTGTGTGTGAAAAAAAAGTTTCCAAAATGTAATTTATTTATTGAAAAATTTAATCTGAATTTTATATTTTCATTGAATTTTTGTTCTAGAGTGGTGCAGTTGGGGGGTTTTAGCAGTCTGATGGTGTGGGAGGGCCCATAAGACCCAAGAAGCCCAAAATAGTAACAGAGAGTTCAGTGGGGGGAACTACGGCCAAAACCTGCCCTTCACATTGCAGGAGAGAACTGGAGAGCTTTGGGCTTCACTAATCTCACTTCTCGTAGGAAACGCTTGTCCCCGCTGGTAAGGGAAAGGGGAAGCTTTGTTCTTTTCCGTAATTCCCACCTCCTTAGGTAACCTAAACTAGTTTGGGTCTGTCCTAAATGCCATTTAACATCTTTAAAAAACCGGGAAGTCGGCCATGGGGACATTTTGGTCTCTGAACGCAAACATTTTTATTGGGGGTTTAGCAGTTTATTTTAGTGAAAAAAATTTTTTTTTAGTTTTTGAAGTTATTCTTTCTGCCCGTGGCTTTTGGGTTTGTTTGGTAGGTTTTATCTCTTACTCAGGGGGTCCCGGGGCCTGGTGGCAAAAAGTCTCGCTTCACAAGGAAAGGGGGGGGGGTTTTCCCGGGTTTGTTTCCCCGGCGAAAGGGGGAAAAACTCGGACGGTTTCCTTACCCCGGGTTTTTGTCTAGGTTACCTTCAGTAAAAGGGGGCACCTGGGGGGTTGTCGATGGGTGGGTCGCACCCTGGGCCCAAAACTACTAATTTGCCAAAAATGTTTGCATAAAAGGGACTTTTATAATGTATGCTTTGATGTCAGTAGGCTGTAACCCTTGTACGTGTACTTGTAGTAAATTAAAAATTTTTTATTATTATTATTTTTTTATTTTTTTTTTTTTTTTTTATTTAAAAAAACAAAACATTAAAAATAAAAACAATTATCAGTTCTTACTCAAAATTTATAAATCCCATTGTCATAAATTTTATCCAATGTAAATAGTTAAGTAAGATTTCACAAGATAAAATAACAATTTCTCATTTTATTATAACCCGGGGAAAACCCCAACCTACAAACTGCATTTTTTTTTTCCCTTTGTTATTTATTTAAATTTTTAATCCACATAACCTTCAAAACCCCCCCCTTTTCAAAAATCATTTGCCATGCCGAACATGACACTTTACCCCCCCCCGTATGAAAGCCCCAAATTTTAAAAATTAACTTATTTCCTAAAGAAAGGCCATTGAAAAAAATTTTTTCTAAAATAAACCAACCCCAACTTCCAAAAAAAACAGCGGGTCATTATAAAATGTAGAAAGAGTCCCCGTCATTATGTATAATTCCCTGCATATACACATAAGTGTTGTGCACTTATTTATAAGAACCAAATAAAATCATATATAGAAATAAATCGCTAAAGCTTGTCGCAAAAAAACTAAAAAATTACAATTTTTGAAAACTTACCAAAAACTTGGTCCCCAAACACCCTACTAAAACCACAAAATTAAAGTTACTGATTAAAACTTTAATGGCCTTCCATACAAAATTGGGGGTATATAAACCCATCAAATCTTTTATTTTCGAATAGTCATAAGTACATATTCAATCAATAATAAAAAAAGAGGTGTATGACAAGGCTAAAAACATCTTTAGATTTAAAAAAAAATATAAGACTTACCCACATTTTACATATAATTAAACCTCCTATATAAAAAAGATTTTATAAAATAAGGGAAAAAAAAAAAATCCCTAACTTTTGACTCGTGATTTTACAAAAATTATAAGGCTACAACTCCTAAATAAATTTACCCACATCACCACCCTGCAAACCCAATCAAAAATACCTCCCCGGGTTCCAATCACACCAAAAGGGGGCACCCCTGAAGAGACAACCCTTGCCTCTCCCCCTACTCAAACGGGGGTAAAAGTTAACAGTAAGTCCACGTATCCCCCGGAAAACTTTACCCACCTTCCCCCCTATAATGTTTTTTCCCCACATGCGTCCCCTAAAAAATCGCCGCCAGCCGCTTTTATCCCAATGTTCCCTCCCCCTCCCTCATCCCCCAAGAAACATACAAGTAATAATTTACTATCTGTAGCCTTCCCCCCTCTTTTGGGACCCCTTCCAATAACATTTAAAACCCCAAGGGGTGATATCTTTCCCCCCCCCAATAAAAAAAAAACCCCCTTTTAACCACAACTTACCACCCCAATGCGAAAAGAAATAATACAGAAAAACCGTTTCAAATTCCCACAAAAAAACGCATGACGCCTCTTTCAAAAAAAACCCTTGTTTAGCACCCCTTTTGATGCTAACTCCCCCAAAAAAACTTTATATAATTCCCTCGCTTTGCCGGATTCTTAATTTACTAAAATTTCCCCCCCCATATCACTCTCCAAACATATGTGGGAAAAACTGCCCTCCCCTTTCTTAATTCCCGACGCGGCCCACACCCATAACCGTTTTACTTGAGTTTTTTAACATTGCATCTTTAAAATTAAACCCCAAAAGTTTCACACTCCACTAAGTCCCTGCCACCCCCCCATTTGCGGATACCCCCCACACCCCCCCCACCCAAAACCCCCCTTTTCCCCCGCGCCCAATAACCCTTGCTTCAATATGGCCTTCACCCTAGCCCAATCAATCAACCCCAGCCTCCCCCCTTTAAACCCGCGTCATTATACATTTTTGGGCCCAACCCGCCCTCCCAAGCCCCACACATCCCTTAAGACCCTACTTTGCATTTCCATAAACCCGACTTCTTAATGGGAAAATTTTTCCCGCCATCCCCCCACACCTTACTATAAATCAGGTATTTACCCCCACAACCCTTGAGCAAGGTACTCCCCGGCCCCGACCCCACCCTATCAACCCTTGTCCATTACCTTTCTGAATTTAACCCTCCTGCTCTGTGATCCCAAAAAAACAAAATCCCAAAAAATCTTTACCCTATCTACATTTATCCAACCAAACTCCTCCCCCAAAAGGTCCCTCCCCCAAGCGCCTCCCCTCCAACAACGTGATTTCGCTTATTAACTCTCACCCCAAAATTTCCCAAAAATCTCAATTACCCTTCCCATTTTTTTAAAATCTTAAATCTCATTAATTTAAAACAGTTGTATCATCTACTTACCAACAAATTCCCACAATATCCTCCACTTCCCCCAACCTTCCCATCCCCCCAAAAACCAGAACATAAAAAGGGGTTCTGCATACATGAAAAAGGTAATTTGGGGAGGGGCCCACCCCTCCCTTAAAAAAACCCCCCCCCATGCTTACTGAACTACCCAAACCCCCCCCATTTACCTGTACTCTCATTGATGCATTTTATACAAAGTCCCCCCATCCAAACCCACCCCCCTCCAAACCCCATTTCCCCCATACTCTAATCAAAATTTTCCCTACCCATAATCTAAGTTTTCCCCCCCAATCCGGGCCCTAGTCCCTCCCTTATTACTACCCTCAAGGAAATGAAACGCCCAGACTACCCGCATACCCCTCCCCGGGATACAAATGTCCCCATGTATCACCGCCCCCCCATGACCTTCTCAGTCTATTCCCCAAAAAATTTTTCGCAAAAACCTTGAACAGCGCACATCAAAGATATTGCACGGTAAGCACCCCCAACTCCAAACCCCCCCCCTTTTTTGGCCCCAAAAAACTATGAACCCCTATTTTGCGTTTCCCCCAAAATTTCCCCCACATTTAAACTTTTGGGTCCAATCCCCAAAAAAAACCGCTAATACCCCCCCAATGGCCTTAAAAATCTTTTTGGTTAAACCGTCTATCCTGGGTTTTTTTCCCGGGTACCTCACCCAAAAACTGCCTCTTTCCCCCCTCAACCCATTATACCAACCCCCAAACCCCCATTTAAACCTGTCACTTAAAACGCATGGAACCCCCCTTAAAAAAAACCCCCCCAGGAACCCCCCCTCCCCCAACTCCATTTCTCTCAAAACCCAACTATCACATAGGACTATACTTCCTTGGATGGCCGACCCACTGGAAATACCCTCCCCCCCCAGGGCTTGCTCCAATTGTAGAATGGGGGTTTACACTCTGTCGGTCCCGAAATTTACGTAAAAATCCCAGACGGTTTATAACCCCCCCAAAACACCCTTAACCCCCCGCCTAACCCAATTGCATCAAACCTATAATTGTGTAATTCGCTATCTACTCCGCATCGTCCATATCTCCCTCCTCCCCCTCCCCCAACATAACAATTTTGCAACGTCCTCCAGATAATTTTGAAAACCCAAACGCCACCCGCCCCCCTTCCCCCTAGCCTAAAAAAATCGTTTTCCAGTTTCCCCTGCTTTTCCCACCAATCAAAAAATCTTCCCCCTGTTCCTAGCCCCCCAAAAGGAAACCAAACAATCACTGAAAAAAGGCCCTCCCCCTCCTCCTTAAAAAGCCTTACATTTAATTTTCCAGACCCAGAATAAATACCCCCACCACTCCATCCCACTAAAAACTGCTTTTTACCGCTCTGTGATCAAAAAACCCAAATCGAAGGTTTGCACCCCAAACATCTTTTCCCCTCTTTTAAAAATTCTGTCAAAAACGCGCTTCATTCCCCACGGACGAACTATGCCCCCCACTGGGTAACCCCCCCCCCCACCACATCAAAAAACCCCCAAATTTCCCCAAATACACCCCTCAGCACACTCACACACAACCCGCCCCTCTCGGTTCGACATCCCACCCCTTTCACACAATTCCAATCACCCCCTATTACGTTTCAGGGAAACCTCTCAAGGATACAGCAATACCTTCTGAAAAATCTACTTTTTCCCTGAATTATATTGCTGGCATGTAAAATCCCACGAAACAACTCGACTCTCCCCCCGAAGCCATCCCCCCCCTCACGATCCTCCCACCCCCCCCCTCTTTCCCCCAAACCCATGAACCAAGGGGCTGGTTTCCCTTTAAAACCGCAACCCGCTACCCCACCTTTCAAATTCAAACCACGGGGTTTCATACATCCGATTCCTTTCACCCCCCAAAACATACCAGCCCCGTGATTATGCTCTGCAAAAAGCATTGTCAACACAAAAAGCCTTAAAAACCCCTCCAACCAAACTTTCTTGACCTCAGGGCTTAAGTCCCTTAACATTAAGGTGAACATCTGAAATTACAAAGGGGCGGCCCCCTTTCCCCTAGCCTCTGGGATTTCCCACTGCACTTTTTCATATTACGTGTTCCTTTTCCACTCGGGTTTTCCCGTGCAATCACTTCCCCCCCTCCTTTCCCAATTTGCAACTCAGGAACCTTACCACAAGGGGGGCCTCGGCTCCCAACCCCTGCCCATGACTTCTTCCCCGGCCTCTGCCTGGGGGAATGACCTCTCTACTTGTGCCCCAGTTTGTTTCCTAAACCAACTTACACACATACACCCTCAGACAATTCCCCCTGGGGTACCTCCCGGGCCCCCACATGGGTCCCCCCCCCAATCTTACTCAATCTTCCTCAACAATTTGTTGTCCCCAAAGTTCCCCCTTCAATGAAATGAGGACCCCCCTTTTGCACAGGTTTTCCCCTCATCCAAAAAAACCTTGATCCACTCCATAACCCCTCCTGGGGTTAAGCTTCCTGGGCGAAAGTCTCCTAGATGTACCCTTCAACTCCCCCGACCCCTGGAAGGGGACACAAGTCTCCGCCCCCCCCCACCCCCCCCGGGTCGACCTCTTCGCCCAGAGGGCATTCCTCCCGGGCCTCCCGAGCATCGAGCCCGGCACCAAAATTTCCGACGTTGAATCACAATTGGGGTGTCGAGAATTCGAGAAGCCCGCCTCCTAGGACACTGGGCTCCATGGTCATAAAAGCTACAAAAACGACATGTTTTTTTCCCTTTGCCCAGCATAGTACACAAAACCCGTGTTCTACAACCATCACGTAACATAGGTTTGGGATAGGCCTTGTTAAGGTCATTTTAAGGGGGTAAAACCTTCCGGCATTCCTTATAGGACCATCCCTCCACACCCCCCTTGTTGCAGAAGCACTGTCCCATAACTTCGAAAATATCCTGCAGGGCCTAAACCCAGCCCCGAAAAGGGGAAAACCGTACCTTCACCCATGTGAATACTTAAGACTCATGTAACAAAACATCCATCGTTGAATTCAACCATCTTTTTTCCTGGGAATGCTCGACAATTCTTGTGTCTAATGCTCGTGAAAATTTCACAAAGATTCTTTTTTAAAACCATTAAAAGGGGGACCCCTACATTCCCGTTGGGAATACCATATGTATCCCTGATGATGTTAGGGAGAAGGACGTTCATCGTATCTCCACTTAACGTACCACGAACCAGCTCTATGCAGATAGTATTCACTCTCCGTACTGTATGTTCCGCCATGTTGATATCCCAATGAGCAGCGCACGTCCTCACTACTCAATGGTTGTTGCTGAACTAAGGTAGCTCGCCTGAAGACAGCAGAGGGGTGCCGAGACAACCTCACTCCACCGTGGTCAGGCAGCGAATGACTTATTATTATTATTATTATTATTACTAAGGGTCCAGGACCGATCCCCGGCACGAGCGAAACGTTAGGCATGTTTCCTCACACTTGCTGTCCCTGTTCACCTAGCAGTAAGTAGGTACCTGGGTGTTAGTTGACTGGTGTGTATCGTATCCTGGGGGTTAGTTAGTTTAATATGTTTATTATGCACCCCATACCCATCCTGTGGGCGGTAGTCAAAAGATTACAGAGGTACATAATGGGTCCAGGGACTGGGCCTCAAAGTTTTGATGGCTGAGCAAGTTACAGAGGTAATGAATTCACAATTTACAAAGGTAATGAACTCCAGGTAGGTCTAGTCACAATCATGACAAGTTACAAATGTATTAACAGATTATAGAGGTACACAATGTCCAGGGACTGGGCCCCAAAGTTTTGATGCGTGAACTAGGTACAAGGTAAGAACTCACAAGTTACAAAGGTAATGAATACTGTAAGAATGGTTACTTACGTTTTTACATGGCTACAATTCATGAACAAATTATAGTGTAATGACAATTCACACTTCCACACCCGGTCACAACTGTAGTGAGTTATTGGTGCAAATGTTGATTGTTGAGTCACACACACCCCACACACACACACACACACACACCCCACACCCACACACCACACACACACCACACACACACACATAAACACACAAACCCCACACACAACACCACACCCCATACACAAACTCATACACACACACACACTCATACCCCACACACAAAACACACACACACACGCAACACTCATACACATACCACACGCACAAACACACACGCACACACACACACAGGAGCTTGGACTCGACCCCTGCAATCTCAACTAGGTGAGTGCACACACACACACACCAAAACACAAAACACACACCACACCACACACACAAACACACAAACGCACAAACACACACACAACACACACACACACACACACACCCACACACACCCCCCAAAACACACAAAAACAACACACAACAGGACTTGGACCCCGACCCCTGCAATCTCAACTAGGTTTAGTGGCACACACACACCCCACAAAACCCACACCACACAAAACCCCACACACCAAAACACAAAACACACACACACACAAACACAAAAAACCCCACCCCCACACACCCCCACAAAACACACCACACACACACCCCAAAACACTCACACACACAACCCAACCCACACACATGCCCATATGGGGGTAATGCCCTTTATTTACCGGGAAACAAACCCGGGGATTTCTCCAGAATGGGGCCCTTTTTATACCAAATGTGGAAAAAATACTTAAACCATTTTTTCTTGAACACTTTCTGATGAGTTTGTTTTTAAATTTCATTAAATTTTTTCCACTCCCAAATACATAAAACCCCAAGGGGGTGGGACGCACATCCAGTACATAATGACGCAAGGGGTGGGCAAAAAGTTTCCCTCTGGCAAATTTACATTTTCCCTTTTGGGGGCAACCCTCTGGTGGGGGGTGAATTTTAAACCCGCCAAAGATACTTTTTAAACCCCCGCCGGGGGCCGGGGGGTATGACATCCAAGAAATCCTGCTTATTTTGGTTTTTATTCACCATAAAACAAGTGGCTCCTCCTGCATGATAGAAAAAATGATTTATAATGGAATCACGGGGGTCAATCTTCCCCAGCCTTAAGTTCCATAAAATTCAGGTTTTAAGTTCTTTTCGTATTAATTTCTCAAAACTACTACCTGACAACCAAGATTGTAAATTTTAAATCCCTCTTTGAAAGCCCAAAAGCTTAGGGCCCAAATTTTTTCAAATTCATCATGCATCTGAAGACCAAAAGTTAATGGAAACCACAGCAATTTTTCACTCTGACTCCATGTTTCCCCAACCCTAACCCTACCTTGTCCGGGGTTCCCAACCAAAAAGCATGGCCACAATTTATTACTTAATGAGTTGAAAACATTTTTTGGATACAGGAGAATAGTTTTCAATTAAACTGCCAAACTTTTATACAAGATGCTTTTCAGGGGCAAGGAAATTTTTGGCAAACCCCGATCTGTCGAAGGGTAAGGCCCAATTTTTGATGCGGTGCCCCCAATTTTCTTTAAGAAGGCCCTCACTCTTTACGAAACAGCAAACACTACCACTCCAGGGGGCTTGATAAACTCCCGGAGAGCGGAAAAGTTTGGGCCCCAAAAAAAATGTCACATTAAAATTGCCCTTGGGGTCCTTTTAACTTCAAAAAATTTTTAAAAAAGCCCCCGGGGGCTGTACAACCCCCCAACGGTTCAACCCCTTTTTTTTCCTGAATAATTTTTAAAAAAAATAAAATAAAAAAAAAAAAGGGTGGGAAACGCAAACTTTTTAGTGGGTGTGGTGCATGCGTACTTTGTTTAGTGTTTTAACGCCTCCTCAGTGGGTGTGGTGCAAAGGGGTGCTTTTTGTTTTTTGAGCGCCTCTCAGGGGGGATGTGGGGCATGTGTGACTTTGTGTAGTTTTTGAAGGGGCCTCTCAGTGGGTGGGGGTGGGATGCGTGACTTTTTTGTAGTGTTTGAGCGCCTCTTTAGTGGTGTGGGCATGCGGACTTTTTTGTAGTGTTTGAGCGCCCTTTAGTGGGTGTGGGTTCATGTGTGACTTTTTTTTAGTGTTTTAGGGGCCTCCCCAAATGTATGTGGTTTCATGCGGGGACTTTGTGGTAAATGTTTTTTGGGGCCTCTCAGTGGAAAGTTTGGGGCATGCGTAAATTTGTGTAGTGTTTTTAGGGGCCTCTCTTTGGGTTGGTGCATTTTTTGACTTTTTGTAGTGTTTTTAAGGGGCCTCTCAGTGGATGTGGGGGGCATGCGTGGGCTTTGTGGGAATGTTTTTAGCGCCTCTCAGTGTAAAGTGGTGCTGGTTTTTTACTTTGTGTAGGGTTTTTAGCCCTCTCATTTGGGTGTGGTCATGTGTGACTTTGGTAGTGGTTTTTAGCGCCTCTCAGTGGATGTGGTCCAAAGCGTGACTTTGTGTAGTGTTTTTGGGCGCCTCTCAGGTAAATTGGGGCATGCGTGACTTTGGGAGGGGGGGGGGGGGGGTTTTAGCCCTCTCAGTGGAATGGGCAATTTCGTGGGCTTTTTTTAGTGTTTGGAAACGCCTCTCAGTGGAAAGTGGGGCATGCGTGACTTTGTGTAGTGTTTTTAGGCCCTCTCAGTGGATGTGGTGCATGCGTGACTTTGTGTAGTTTTTTGAGGGGCCTCTCAGTGTAAAGTGGTTTCTGTGTGATTTGGTAGTGTTTTGGGGCGGCCCCCTCAGGGATGTGGTGCATGGGGTTTCTTTGTGTAGTGTTTGAGCGCCTCCCCATTGGGGTGTGGTTTCATGCGGGGACTTTGTGTAGGGTTTGAAACGCCTCTCAGTGTATGTGGTGCTGCTGACTTTTTGTAGTTTTTTGGCGCCTCTCAGTGGGATTTGGGGCATGCGTGACCTTTTGGGGTAGTTTTTGAGCGCCTCTAGTGGGAAATTTTGGGGGGGAAGCGTAATTTTTTTAGTGTTTTTTGCGCCTCCAGTGGATGTGGTGATGCGTGCTTTTTGTATGTTTGAGCGCCTCTCAGTGGATGTGGGATTGGGGACTTTGTGTAGTGTTTAGCGCCTCCCCAGTGTATGTGGGGCATGGGGTTGGGCTTTGTGGGGGGAGTGTTTTTTAGCGCCTCCCCAGTGGGTTTTGGTCATGTGTGACTTTTTGTGTTTTGAGCGCCCCTCAGTGGGTGTGGTGCATGTGGAAATTTTTGTATGTTTTAAAGGGCCCCTCAGTGGTTGTGGGGGCATTGTGACTTTGTGTAAATGTTTGAGCGCCTCTCAGTGGAGTGGGCATGTGTGACTTTGTGTAGTGTTTGAGCCCTTCAATGTAAAGTTGGGGCATGCTGACTTTGTGGGGAGTGTTTGGCGCCTCTTTAGTGGGGTGTGGTGCAAGCGTGACTTTGTTAGTGGTTTTTACGCCTCTCAGTGGATGTGGTGCATGCGTGAAATTTGTTTAGTGTTTTTAGCGCCTCTCAGTGGATGTGGTGCAGTGTGACTTTGTGTAGGGTTTTGGGGCGCCTCTCAGTGGATGTGGTGCATGGGGTGACTTTTTTGTAGTGTTTTTAGCCCCCCCTCAGTGTATGTGGGGCATGCGTGACTTTGTGGGAGTGTTTTAGCGCCTCCATGTATGTGGGGGCATGCGTGACTTTGTGTAAATGTTTTAGCGCCCCCTTTAGTGGATTTGGGGGCAAGCGTGACTTTTGGGGTTTGTGTTTTTAGCGCCTCTCAGTGTTGTGGTGGGGATGCGTGACTTTGTGTATGTTTTAGGGGCCTCTCAGTGGTGTGGTGGGATGCGTAAATTTTTTGTAGTGTTTGAGCCCTCTCAGTGGATGTGGTGCATGCTGACTTTGTGTAGTGTTTGAGGGGCCTCCAGTGGGTGTGGTTTCAGCGGGGACTTTGTGTAGGGTTTTAGCGCCTCTCAGGGATTGGTGCATGCTTTACTTTTTGTAGTGTTTGAGGGGCCCTCTCAGTGTATTGGTGCATGTGGGGCCTTTTTGTAGTGTTTGGGGCGCCTCTCCCTGTATGTTTGGGGGCATGGGGTGACTTTGTGTATGTTTAGCGCCTCCCCAAATGTAATTTGGGGCATGCGGGACTTTTTGTAGTGTTTTTACGCCCCTCATTTTATGTGGTGCCTTGTGACCTTTTTGGGATGTTTGAGCGCCTCTCAGTGTGGATGTGGTGCATGCGTGACTTTGTGTAGTGTTTGAGCGCCTCTCAGTGTATGTGGTGCATGTGTGACTTTGTGTAGTGTTTGAGCGCCTCTCAGTGTATGTGGTGCATGCGTGACTTTGTGTAGTGTTTGAGCGCCTCTCAGTGTATGTGGTGCATGCGTGACTTTGTGTAGGTTTGGAGCGCCTCTCAGTTGGGATGTGGTGCATGCTGGGCTTTTGTTATGTTTGAGCGGGGCCCCTCATGTAGTGGTGCCCTGCGTGACTTTGTGTAGTGTTTGAGCGCCTCTCATTCCTTCAGTTTGCTGCATGTAAACTAAACACAAAAGATTTATGTATATAGTAAAGTATTAAAGTATGTACTTGTCAGCTAAGACGTGTCAAACAACCTGTTTACATGCATGTTTACATATATTTTCAGTAGAGTAATGGTAAATAATATTATGTATCATTGGATTGTTTATTAAATGCATTTATAAGTCGGCTGAATATACGAAAAAGACAAATAAATTTATCTGTAATTTGAGGAGGCGTGTTTAGCATGATTGTTTTCTCAGGAACCAGCTACACAAAAACTGATTACTTACAGCCAAGCCTTTGCAGTTTGTTTTTTTAAGTTCTCTGATGTATGTGGAGTTGGTGAAAAAAAATAAGTAGTTGACGATGTGTGGATATATAAGCGATTATAGCAACATTACCTTCCTGAACATCAAGACAACCTCGCTACTTCAAAGCTGCTTCTTCGTTCATATTTTTTTTTTTTTAAGTTTTATTCGATTTTTTTCCAGAATTTTAACGATAATCTGTTTAATTTCTATTGCCGTCAATGCAGCCGCTTACACGAGTTACTTTTGCTAATTGGTAAATTTTGTGCTAACATTTATGAACTGTTTTTCTTATATATTTACTGTCTACAAGCTTAAATTGATAACGAAAACATTTAAGATGGCTGAAGGTAAATACTGTGTATAAAAATGAGATAAAACATATAAATAACAAAGTTGTCTGAATTATATTTGTAGTCAACCT
The DNA here is from genome assembly GCF_026875155.1 of Cherax quadricarinatus. Taxonomy (NCBI): domain Eukaryota; kingdom Metazoa; phylum Arthropoda; class Malacostraca; order Decapoda; family Parastacidae; genus Cherax; species Cherax quadricarinatus. The sequence goes on from NW_026509280.1 coordinate 28,061, forward strand.
ATATTGAAAACGACATTCTGACATGGTGCCAGCCATTGAGACTTTGGTTTATTAATTTTATTTAGTAAGTTTTATCACACTTGATTACCTTCTCAAGTAGTTTACCACGATCTTGTGATGGCCGAGCTTCATGTTCCATCATGGAGGTGACTTGCTCTTCCTAAAACACAATTGGTTGCCTCCTGGACCGCACTTCCTTTTAATGATAGACATTTTGGCTTTCCAAATTTTTTTGTTATTCTTTGTATTTGTTTTTTGTTATTCTTGTGGAGGAAAAGTAGTTTAAGGGGGGGTTTAAGGTTGTTCGGGCAACCAGGAATCATTAGAGAGTTACGTTGCGCGCGCACACACCCCCCCCCCCCCCTCTCTGGCGGGCTGGGGCAAAACTAGTTCCTGGTGTCCGATTTGTTAAAGTTTCTACTCCTGAATATTGACCTTACCGGTGTGGATGGAAGTTTGGAAGTCACTTCGCCTCCACTCTTCTCCTAATCGGGATGGTGATCTACCAGAGTATTACTGTTTGTTCTTTTCTAGTGTTTGCTGGTTACCAGTAAAAGATTTTGGCCTTTATTTATTCTTTTTCTTTCTTAATGTTATTTTTATCATGACTAAAGGTAACCATTTTTATTTTCTCTTATTTGTCAGCTCTGTTCCTGGCGTGGTCTTCCAGATAGACGCCAGAAAAGGGCAAGACGTGTTAAAATACTTATTAACATTATTCTACAACTACCGGCCCTTAACCTATTCTACTTTTTGCTCCATCCAAGTGGTAGGAGATTCCAAACATCGGATTTACCATCTGCCCAGGATAACCTACCCAAAAAAACATCAGAGGAACTATCTAGGGCCATACCTACTCCTACCCAACTAAACCCGAATTGAAGGCCAATTTTTTTTATTATATTTAAATTTTAAGTAAAATTCTCAAAAAATCATTTATCTTGTTTTTCCTTAAATCATTTTCTTTATTTATTTATTTTTCCATTAGTTTCTTTTGTTCAGTTGGAAGGCGTTCCACTGACAATGGCGACCTTGCCAGGATACACTCTTTAAGCAACATCGTCCTGAAAAGGTTCAACTGGGTTTTGAGTAAAAAAATTTAAGATAAAAAGGGTGGTTAGTTGAGGGGTCAATCATTTTGGTATCTGGTTGACTTACCGTGTTTGGGTTTTAAAAGGTTTGGTTTAGAAGTTTACTATTTTTGGGCCTGGGAACTTGATATAACCCCTCCTGTTAAAAACCTGTGTATTTTGCTTAGTGAAGGGGTTTACCCACAATGAAACTTCCAGGAGAAATATTTATTTTTATTTTTTATTTGGGAAGTTTAAAGTGTGCGGACTGTGTCCCCTTTTGTAAAAGACGTTACTTTAATTTTTAAATTTTCAGTTAAGTTTTGGGGGCTTAATATTCTTTTTTTAAATGGATCTTTTTGATTTCGGTTGAAAGCGGGGAAGGAAAAGGGAAAATTTCTGGCAAAGCCTTGTAGTTACATTTTCGGCAAAAAACTATTGAAGAGAAAAAAAAACAGGGAAAAACTAGCCGAGAAGAGAAAAAAAAACAGGAAAGACACTCGAGAAGAAAAAAGAACAGGAAAGACACTCGGAAAAAAAAGGAACAGGAAAACAGCTCGGGAAGATAAAAAAACGAAAGGAAAGGGTAGCAAGAAACGAGTTCAGGCAAAGAGGTAGCCTTCAAAAAGAAGGGAAATTGAAGAACAGGGTAAGCAGAGGGAGTTAGAACAATCAAGGTTTGGAATTAAAGCCAAGAAATAGAACTATCTAAAAAGAAAATAATGAAGGGGGACTAGAAAAATCCCTTCCCCAAAACCTAATATTAGGATGCCACAAATACCCCCTTTCTCAAACAAAATGACATAGCGGGATATATTAAACTAAAATTCGAGAGTACTGCTACTCTGTGACTGGCCATCAGATTCTTGGGCTACTAGGCTTGGCTTACTACTGTCAGGTTCAGCATTAAACGTCTATTCCACTCAAACCCTCTGATGTTATTTCTATTTAAATAGCCTGCTGAAGAAAGCTATACTTCTGGTTTTTAAAAAAAACTACTCATCATTACAGGTCGGAGTTTAGACACATTAAAATAACTCCTAATCAAAATTATATGCAATTTCTTAACAACACTTTTCAGATTTTTTTGATTCGTGGATTGATAGTGCTGAGGTTGACCACGATTTCGAATCTTTACGAGACCTGATGGTAAGAGATCAATTCCTTTCTTCTGTTAACTCTGACTTACGAATATTCATTAAAGAACGAAACGTTCATAGGCGCAGAAATGGCACAAGCTGCTGATATTTTCGTGCGCTCATAATAACTACCCTAAAGAGCGTGGGCAGATATAAGCTGTTGTGCCTAACAATCTGAGGGATCCAAACCCTCCGTACCTAAAATTCCACGGCCTTCACAGTAAAGTTTTTTCAACTGTAATGAGTGGGGTCATAGAAGGCCCGACTGTCCTGGGAAAAAAGGTGAAAATGTCGGTAAATTTTTCACTGAATCAAACATAAACGCCCCTTTTAGTGAAGGTACAGTCAATGGTATGAATGTGTCAACCATTCTTAGAGACACAGGATGGTTCCTGTATTGTTATCTCGAGTAACTTTTCCCTAACCTAGATTCTTCCCCGTTAAAAAGTCCACTAATTAACGACTATTTAGGAAGAAGCGATTCTTTCCAACAGTCAGATGTTTTGTTAGTGCAAATGGTTCCAGGTTTGGGGAGATGCCGTTTGTTGCCCCGATAACCTCGTGTTCTGTTTTGGGTTGGGAACATACAAGGGGGTGCTTTCCCCATCTGAGAAGGACTGTTTGGAATTTGGAGTTTCCAAGGAAGGTTGGAACCTAAATACTCTGTTCTTCACAGATAGTTCCAGATGAATTCAGTTGGATAACCTAAATCAAGAGCTGATGGTTACAAAACTCCGGTAACCTTTAGTAAGTCAGTCACTTGAACTGGACAACGCAGACGCCAGTGGAAAACTACGTGGGGCACAATCTATACAACAACTAGACTCAATTAAACGGGCCCTTACCAAGCTCAGTCTAAAGGGAAAACCTATCCACCCATTAGTTTTTTTCCAAAGGAAAGCCAAACGAGCTGTCTCATAAAAGATTTAGAGGGTCTCAAAAGACTTGTCCTTCCTTAGAGGAATCTCGGAAGTTAGCTTTAAATGGCAAGGTGACCCAGAGAAAAGAAATTTTCTTACAAGTTTGATTTTCAAACCCAATCTTTTGTACAAACTAAGGTCTGCGGAAAAACCCCAAAGGGACGTGGTCGAAGCCTTTAGTCTTTTCCGCGGGAAATTGGGCCGTGAAACCTTTTTAAAAAAATTCCCCTTTGATTTTCCCAAATTCTCGGGCCATTTTAAACATGGGAAAGACCTATAAAAAATAAAGGGAAACCTATTTTTTTTTGGCCTAGAAAATTCCCCTCGGGAAAATCTAAAATACTGCAGATCATGTCACGAAATGCCCAAATTTTTCCACCGGGAAGGGTAGAACTAGGAGAGTTCCTATGGAAAAGGGATGCCAATTTTCTCAACCCCTTTTTTGGGCAAGGGTTGCAGTAGATATTTTTGGGGTCCTATAACCCGCTCATCAGGGGGCCCATAAAAAAATTTTTAACAAAAGATTTACTACGCGTCCATTTTCCAAGGCGGTCCCCTTTAAAAGGGGTTTACGTCCAAGAAGCCCGCAGAAGCCTTATTTTCTATTTTTTCACTTTGGTTAGGTAAAAACCTCGGAAATTCTTCGGATAAAGGGGCTAAATTTCATTTCAGTTTAATGGAACACTTTTAAAATCAATTTTTGGGTGGGTTTTTTAAAACCCCTTTTCACTACAACCCTTACCATCCATGGTAAGGGAAAGGGGAGCGACAACATCCCATCCTAAATCAATACAAAAAAAAACTATGTATTCTTTAAACCAACGGATTGGGCCATAGTTTTTTAAACCATGTGCCCTTTTCGAAAATCCCGCGAGTTTCCCAATTTATTCCCCGGGTTTAAACCCCCTTTTCGAATTGCTTTTGGAGACAAGTTTCGGGTCCATTTCAAATTTTGATGAACTTTGGTCCAAAGAAAAAACCCTTTGGGGTTCAAAACAGCACAGTTTTTTTTAGATCTAAGGGGAAAGGGTTTTGAAGAAACCGAAATTTTTGGGGTCAGAAAAAACCAGAGATGTCTATGGAAACAAAACAAACCTATTTTTTAAACCATAAAAAGCTCCAAGCGCACTTTTTAATTTTGGGTTGATGAAGTTTTATTCTCCTACCTGACAAATCCAAAAAATTTTGCAAATTAAAAGGCGCGGACCCGTTAAAGTATGAAGGTTGCAAAAGGAGATTATATCTTGGATGTAAAGGGGTAAAGAAAGAAGTACCACGTCAATTTTTTAAAACCCGGGCCCATCGAAGAGAATTAAAACTTTGCGGTAAATCCCCTTTGACGAAGAAACTTCTTTTCGGCTTGGATACAAGTGGTGATTCGTAAAAATGGGAAAAAAGAAATTTGAAATTATAAAAGGGCCAAAGTTTTTTCCCCAGAATCGAAGGAGCTACGGGACATTTTTAACCATTCCCTCCCCCAAAAAATTTAAAAATTAACATTAACAACGACTTGCCCCGGAATAGGCAAAAGTCTCAAGTGCCTTAATTTAAACCCACATTTTCTGACGTATTCAAAAGATTTACCAGGTTTTAAAACCCCCCCACTATTGAAAACAAGATTAAATTTGGGCCCCGGATCATGCCCAAAAAAAGGGCGAAAAATTTTACCCTTTTCCCCCTTTCCACTTAGGGAAAAAAAATTTTTTGATAATGAGGTAAAACAAACTATTTAATTTAAAAATATCATTAAACCCCTTCGAAGTCGGCTTTCTTTTTCACCAGTTGGTTAAGAAACCCCGAAATTCTTACCGACTGGCACAAGATTTTCTTTTATCTGAATACATAACTAAAGGGGATGCAGAACCCAAATTGCCATAATTGATCATGACTTGTTTTAAATTCCATGACTGCAAATTTTTCTCGGAAATTGGGACACCCTCACAAGCATACCATCAAGTCCCCTTTACACCCGGGGACTCAAAAACCATACACTCCCTTTCCCCACCCCTTTAAGGTCTAATGCAATACCGCACAATGCCTTTCGGTTTGGGTTACCGCGTGTCCACGTATATTAGGCTTATGAGAATGTTCTTTCTGATCTAAAGAATTATCAGTGTATTTTGAAAATATTTATATCATGCCCAAATGTCTGGGAAGACCATCTAAATACACTATCGCTTTTTTTTAAAAAGGGACTAAGAACCAGGGACTTACAGTTAAACCACAAAAGTCCCTTTCCCTTTGGCTATCAAAAGGGGTCCAATCCCTTGGGTTCATTATCTCTGAAAACAATTTTTTCAACCCACTTTCCAAATAAAAGCCCAAAGCTTTTTTAAAGGAAAGGGGGGTTTCCCCTGCTCCCAAAATTTATTAAGGAATTTTCCCTTTGGATCTGTAAACTTCTAAAAAACTTCATCCCAAAAATCTAAGTAGCTGTTCCTTCATTTTCTTAGACTAATTTTAAAAAAAGGGTGTCAAGGGGAAACCCTTAGTTGGGTTCTGGGGGAAGCCAAACCCAAAACTTCGAAGAAATTAAGAGTATATTTTCAAACCCCCCGTCCAAAATTACCCAGGGGTTTTTAAAAAAAATTTTTTTGTCTCCGAACAGATGCCTCCCATTCTGGACCCCGGGGGTGTACTACTTTAATATTATGAGGAACACCTTTTTTCCCCGTATCTTTCGCCAGTAAAAAAAGCCCTTCCCGCCCAGAGAAGAAAAAATATTCCCTGTTTAGAAAGAATGTTATCTTTTTAATTTGGGTAAAAGGAGATTTTAAAAACCCCACCTATAAGGAAAACCCTTTGTGCTTAAACAGATCACAAAACACCCCTGATTTACTTGGAAACTTTAAAGGTCAAATAGCAGACTCTTAGATGGGGTCTGGCTATTTTAGCCCAAAAGTTTTTAAAATCTTTTTTATTTCTGGGGTCTGAAAAACCCCTTTGCAATTTGGGGAGCCGAGGTTTTATTTAGTGCATTTTTTTTTTCCCCCTGTTCGTTGACTTTTGACTTTCCTCCATAAGTTTTTGGGAAGGGGGGATTGTGAGGGGAAAAATAGGGGGAAGTGGGGTTAAGGGGGTTTGGGGCCCCAACCCAGGAACCTTTTGAGTTTCGTTTTCGCGCCCCAACCCCCCCCCCCCCCCTCCTGGGGGGCGGGGGAAAACTATTCCTGGTGCCGATTTTTTTTAAAGTTTTTACTCCCGGTAATATTGACCTTACCTGGTTGGATGGAATTTGGGAAAAGTCCCCTTTTCGCCTCCACTCTCTTTCCCAATCAGGGAGGGTGATCACCAGGATATTAAGTTTGGGTTTTTTTCTAGTGTTTGGGTGGTTACCAGTAATGGGTTTTTGGGCCTTTAAACAAATTTTTTTTCTTTCTTAGATTTTATATTAAACAAGACTATGGGTAACCATTTTATTTTTTCTTTTTTGTCAGCTCTGTTCCCGGCGTGGTCTTCCAGGATAGACCCCCGATAAAGGGGCAAACGTTTTTAATAATACTTATTAACATTAATTTTAACAACTAAACCCGGGCCCCTTTCCTATACTCTTGTCTCCTTTCCCAAATGGTAGGAGATTCCAAACAAAACGGATTTTCCATCTGCCCAATAACCACATAAAAAACAACAAGGGAAATATCTAGGCCATACCAACCCCACCCAACTACCGAATTGAAGGCCATATTTTTTTTTTTTATATTTTTAAATTTTTTAAATAAAAAAAATCAAATCATTTTTTTCTTTTTTTTTCCTTAAATTTTTTCTTAAATTTTTTTTATTTTTTTCCCTTTGTTTCTTTTTTTCATTTTTTAAGGGGTTTTCCCCCGACACTTTGTATATAAAGCAGACGGACGAACCACTTTCTACTTACTCTTGAGGAAAACCCCCAATTTTCATTACAAGGAAGCGTAAAAACCGTAGGAGCCATATGGAAAACTTGGGGGAAGGGGGGGCAAAAACCGAGGAACCCGCTCTAAAATTTCTTTGATAAAGTGTCCATCATCAAATGGTTAAAAAAGGTATCCCCTCCTTCCCCCCTGAAAAAAATTTTGAGGTACCCGTCCCAAAAATTTAAACCCTTTCCCCCCCTTTTCTTAACTTTTAAAAATATCTCCAACCCCCAAAAATGTTTTTCTTTTGTCTTTTTTTTTAAAAGCTTCCCCAAGTGGTTTTAAAACATCCGCGCTAAAAAATTCCCCCATCGTCCGGGAATTTGGGGCAACAGAAACGGGGAATACATGAAAACAAACAGCGACCCATGTCACTGGTTTTTCTCTGGGAGTCCACCGTCCCCACCCAAGGGAAAACATTGGGAAAAACCATTTTAGCACAAGTAAATACTTGACCCTTTCCCCACGGGGACACTTACTCAGGGAACAACAACATTGGGCCCCAAAGGGTATCGTCAAAGAAAAAGAAGCTTTTTGGCCGGGTTTTCCCCGTGGCTGGGGCGTCCCCCAGCATCAAACTGATCAGAGGACCCCAATAAGGCTGAAAACAGCAGATTACTCGAATTGCAAGTGAATCAGTCCCACATTTCACATAAGTGTCAACCTTGGGCCCTTTTTTTAAATACGACAAAGCTTTATCCCTGATACAATAGGGAGGTAAAGGTAACATGTCTTGGGGTTTTCCCAAATTTTTAAAATGGTTTTACACTTTTTTTTTTTTCAGCGAATGATTTTACAAAAAAGCAAAAATGGGCAGTAAAAACATTTTGAATGGTCATATCACTTAGAACTTCAGTCACTCTTGGAAGTCAAGTCACGAGACGCAGCGAGGACCCTTGACTTGCCTCTTCTCATTCCTGCTGGATACACCAAGTTTTTTGACATAATAATACTGGTTTAAGTTTTTGTTCAGAGTGGTTTTAAAACACACAGCTAATAAAAGACAGCTGTTTCTGTTCAGCCTGCTAGAACTCTGAGGGTGCACGACTACGTGCAATACAACAGATGTTTAAAATTCCAATGATTAATTTATATTTGGCGTAAATGGTTCCTAGTGCCTTCTTATTTTGCACTGTTTTTTTTTTTCTTTCACAAGGGCAGCATAGTGAGGAGACGCACGCTGGATGTGGTAGAACACGAAAGTGAAACTGGGAAGTGCAAAAACTGACTAATGTTTACTACTGCCAGCAATATTAGAATAAAATACAGGCACCCATAACAGTGCTATGCAGTTACGCTTCCAGATAAAATTATTTCGGTCGTGGCTGATCGTGTTCATCAGGTAAATCAGTACAGACTTGTTCACAAGATTATACCAACAAATATATAATTTAATTTTTAGACATACTTATGTTGTAAAGTGGTCTAGTAAAATGATCACATCTATGAATCAATTCTCTTACAACTAACTACACCATTATCGGCATCTGGGAACTCTATATTATTCAGTGTTACTAATCGAGACTTGTATGAAATACGAATTTAGAGGCGACACTATATTAATTAAAGTCAATTGAAATTAAATAAAACTGTCAACATGACTCAAACCATACCACGGGCGGGGTTAGAACCCACGATCAGAGTCTGGAGTTTTGAGACTTTGATCGCTGGTTCTAACCCCGCCCGTGGAATGGTTTAAAGAGAGCTATGAGGAACATGGATGATGCACCATATATTAATAGCTAAGGAAATATTTTTATTTATATTAAAGATAGTTTTGAAGGTAAGGTGAGGTGTTCCTGGACACAGAATATAAACGCTGTGTGAACGAGAGCATTTCAAGCAGCGCTAATCAGGAAGGCAGCACAGTTCCGTACCTCACTTCTGATTTCTTACAGGATAAATAGGGTTTTATTTTTACTAGAAATATCAGGGAAGCATGTATATACCAAGAAGTAAGTCTCCCTCTCAATGATGAATTAGACACATGTTAACATTTGGGTATATTTACTTGTAGGCGTTTCGTTATCCAGTGGCTTATCATAACAATACATGGACGTAATAGAAATATATATAGCAAATGGTGGAAAATGAGGTAATCAGTACGTCAGCCTATGAGCATGTGATGAGGACCGTAGTCTTGAAGAAACTGAAGCACAGACAGGAAGACTGGTGCTTATAAAATACTGGAGTCAGGACGTGTAGCAAACGAAGGCATTGCCACTGCTAGGAGGAACTTCCCAGTGGAATTAGGCCATACCCAAGAGTTAATAGTAAGAGTTTCTTAAGTCTCTCCTCGTATTCCATGCCTTTTAGTTCTGGTACTACTCTGATGGTGTAAACATGTGAATTTTTCTCTAATTTTAAAAACGCTTTATCAGGTATAGGTTCCATGTTGGTACCACATAATGCCCTGTATAA
>NW_026509281.1:0-13980 GCF_026875155.1 Cherax quadricarinatus
AAAATGTTATTTATAATTTATTGTTTGCATAGAGAAAAAATATTTAAATGACAGTAAATGTCAAGAGTTGTACCCGGTGTAGGGTTATTAATTATATTTTAGTAAAATGCTGATTATAATTTATTATAGTAACATGTACAAATATCATAGTTCAAATACCTCTAGACCAAAGATAGTTGATTTTTATATATTAAAGATTAATTTATATTAATGTGTGTATTTATGTATCCCGAACTCTTTATTACAAAAGGAGTAAATCTTAATACCATCGTCTTTTAAAAATTACTTTTTTTGTAATACCAGGGAAGACAGAAGTGTTCTGTCCCACGGGACAGAGGAAGTGTGCCATCCCAGGGAAGATAGAAGTGTGCCAACCCAGGGAAGTCAGAAAATTTGTGCCTTCCCTAATAAGACAGAAGTGTGGCATCCCTGGGAAGAGAGAAGTGTTCCATCCCTGTTAAGACAGAAGTGTGCTATCCCAGTGAAGCCAGAAATGTGCCATCCCGAGGAAGACAAAAGTGTGCCATCCCAGGGAAGACAGAAATGTGCCATCCCAGGGAATACAGTAGTGTGCCATACATGGGAAGACAGAAGTGTGACATCCCTTGCTTGACAGAAGTGTGCCATCCCTGGTCAGACAGAAGTTTTGCGTCATAGGGAAGATAGAAGTGTGCCATCATAGGAAAGACGGAAGTGTGCCATCCTATTGAAGACAGAAGTGTGCCATACCTGGGAAGATAGAAGTGTGCCATCCCAGGGATGACAGAAGTGTGCCATCCCATGGAAGATAGATGTGTGCCATCTCAGGGAAGACAGAAATGTGACATCCCTGGGTTGACAGAAGTGTGCCATCCCTGCGAAGACAGAAATTTGCCATTCCTGGGAATACAGAAGTGTGCATACCAGGGAAGACAGAAGTGTGACATCCCTTGCTCGACAGAAGTGTGCCATCCCTATTTAGACAGAAGTGTGGCATCATAGGAAAGACAGAAGTGTGCCATCATAGGGAAGACGGAAGTGTGCCATCCCATCCATGGCAGAAGTGTGCCTCCCCATTGAAGACAGAAGTGTGACATCCCAGAGAAGACAGATGAGTGCCATCCCATGGAAGACCGAAGTGTGCCATCCCAGGGAAGACAGAAGTGTGCCATACCTTGGAAGACAGAAGTGTGCCAACCCTGGTAAGACAGAAGTGCGCCATCTCTGGTAAGAAAGAAGTGTGCCATCCATTGGAAGACAGAAGTGTGCCATCCCTGGGAAGACAGAAGTGTGCTATCCCTTGGAAAACAGAAGTGTGCCACCCCGTGAAGACAGAAGTGTGTCATCCGAGGGAACACAGAAGTGTGCCATCCAAGGGAAGACAGAAGTGTGATATGCCATCGAAGACAGAAGTGTGCCATCCCAGGGAAAACAGAAGTGCCATCCCAGGGAAGACAGAAGTGTGTTACTCCAGGGAAGACCGAAGAGTGCCATCCAAGGGAAGAGAGAAATGAGCCATCATAGAGAAGATAGAAGTGTGCCATCCCAGGGAATGCAGAAGCGTGCTATCCCATGGAAGCCAGAAGTCTACCATCCCTTGAATGAGACAAGTTTGCCATCCGTGGGAAGACAGCAGTGTGCCATCTATGGGAAGACAGAGGTGTGCCATCTCATGGAAGGCTGAAGTGTGCCGTCCCGGGGAAGACAGAAGTGTGCCATCCCTGGAAACACAGAAGTGTGCGATCCCTGGGAAGACAGAAGTGTGACATCCCAGGGAAACAGAAATGTGCCATCCTAGGGAAGACTGAAGTGAGACATCCCTGTGAAGAGGGAAGTGTGCCATCCCTGGGAAGACAGAAGTCTGCCATCCCAGGGAAGAGAGAAGTGTGCCATCCCTGGTTAGACAGAAGTGTGCCATCCCAGGGAAGACAGAAGTCTGCTATCCCAGGGAAGAGAGAAGTGCGCCATCCCTGGGTAGACAGAAGTGTGCCATCCCACGGAAGGCAGAAGTGTGACATCCCATGGAAGACAGAAGTGTTCCATCCTAGGGAAGACAGAAAAGTACCATCCCTGGGAAGACGGAAGTGTGCCTTCCCAGTTAAGACATAAGTGTACCATCTCAGGGAAGACAAAAGTGTGCCATCATAGGGAAGACAAAAGTATGCCATTCCCGGGAAGGCATATGTGTGCCCTCACTGGAAAGACAGAAGAGTGATATCCCTGGGAAGGCAGAAATGTACCTTCCCAGAGAAAACAGAAGTGTGCTATCCCAGGGAAAACAGAAGTGTGCCATCTCAGGGAAGGAAGAAGAGTGCCATCCCAGGGAAGGCAGAAGTGTGCCATCCATGGGAAGGCAGAAGTGTGCCATCCCAGGGAAGACAGATGTGTGCCATCCTTGGGAAGACAGAATTGTGCCATCCCATGGAAAACAGAAATGTGCCATCCCAGGGATGACGGAAGTGTGCCATCTCACTGAAGACAGAAGTGTGCCTTCCCGTGAGAGACAGAAATGTGCCACCCCTGAGAAGACAGAAGTGTGCAATCACAAGGAAGACAGAAGTGTGCCATCGCTTGGAAGGCAGAAATATGCCTTCCCAGGGAAGACAGATGAGAGCCATCCCAGGGGAGACAGGATGCGTGCCATCCCAGGGAAGACACAAGTGAGCCATCCCGGAGAAGACGGAAGTGTGCCATCCCTAGGAAGACAGAATTGTGCCATCCCAAGGAAGACAGAAGTGTGCCATCCCATCCAAGGTAGAACTTTGCCATCCATGGGAAAACAGAAATGTTCCATCCTAGGGGAGACAGGAAGTGTTCCCTCCCAGGGAAGACAGAAGTGTGCCATCCCAGGGGAGACAGGAAGTGTTCCATCCCAGGGAAGACAGAAGTGTGCCATCCCTGGGAAGACAAAGTGTGCCATCCCTGGGAAGACAAAGTGTGCCATCCCTGGGAAGACAAAGTGTGCCATCCCAGGGGAGACGTTAAGTGTGCCATCCCAGGGAAGACAGAAGTGTGCCATCCCAAAAGAGACATTTAGTGTCCCATCCCAAGGAAGACAGAAGTCTGCCATCCCAGGGAAGAGAGAAGTGTGCCATCCCAGGGAAGGCAGAAGTGTGACTTCCCAGGGAAGACAGAAGTGTTCCATCCTAGGGAAGACAGAAAAGTACCATCCCTGGGAAGACGGAATTGTGCCTTCCCAGTTAAGACATAAGTGTACCATCTCAGGGAAGACAAAAGTATGCCATTCCCGGGAAGGCATATGTGCGCCATCACTGGGAAGACAGAAGAGTGATATCCCTGGGAAGGCAGAAATGTACCTTCCCAGAGAAAACAGAAGTGTGCTATCCCAGGGAAAACAGAAGTGTGCCATCTCAGGGAAGGAAGAAGTGTTCCATCCCAGGGAAGGCAGAAGTGTGCCATCCATGGGAAGACAGAAGTGTGCCATCCCAGCGGAGACATTAAGTGTGCCATCCCAAAGAAGACAGAAGTGTGCCATCCCAGAGGAGACAGAAAGTGTGCCATCCCTGGGAAGGCAAAGTGAGCCATCCCAGGGGGGCCGTTAAGTGTGCCATCCCAGGGAAGACAGAAGTGTGCCATCCCAAAGGAGACATTAAGTATCCCATCCCAGGAAAGACGGAAGTGTACCATCCCACGGGAGACAGGAAGTGTGCCATCCCTGGGAAGACAAAAGTGTCCCATCCCAGGGGAGACAGGAAGTGTGCCATCCCTGGGAAGACAGAAGAGTGCCATCGATGGCAGGACAGAAGTGTGCCATCACTGGGAAAACAGAAGTGTGCCATCCCTGTGAAGACAGAAGTGTGCTATCCCAGGGAAGACAGAAGTGTGCCATCCCAGGGAAGACAGAAGTGTGCCATACCAGGGAAGACAGAAGTGTGCCATCCCAAGGAAGACAGAAGTGTGCTACCCCAGAGAAGGCAGAAATGTGCCTTCCCTGGGAAGACGGAAGTGTGCCATCCCATGGAAGACAGAAGTTTGCCTTCCCTGGGAAGACAGAAGTGTGCCATCCCTGGGTAGACAGAAGTGTACCATCCATGGGAAGGCAGAAGTGTGCCATCCCATGGAAGACAGAAGTGTGCCATCCCAGTGAAGACAGAAGTCTGCCATCCCAGGGAAGGCAGAAGTGTGCCATCCATGTGAAGACAGAAGTATGCCATCCCAGGGGAGACAGGAAGTGTGCCTCCCAGGGAAGACAGAAGTGTGCCATTCCAGGGGAGACAGGAAGTGTGCCATCCCTATGAAAGACACAAGTGTGCCCTCCCAAGGGAGACAGGAAGTGTGCCATCCCAGAGTTGAGAGAAGTGTTCCATCAATTTGAAGACAGAAGTGTGCTATCCCAGATAGACAGAAGTGTGCCATCCCTGGGAAGACAGATTTGTGCCATCCCAGGGAAGACAGAAGTGTGCTATTCCAGGGAAGGCAGAAGTGTTCCATCCATAGAAAGACAGAAGTGAGCCTTTCCTGGGAAGACAGAAGTGTGCCATCCCTGGAAAGACAGATGCCTGCCATCTCAGGGAAGGCAGCAGTGTGCAATCCCAGGGAAGTCAGAAGTGTGCCATACCAGGGTAGACAGAAGTGTGCCATCTCAGGGAAGACAGAAGTGTGCCATCCCAGGGACGACAGAAGTGTGCCATTCTAGGGAAGACAGAAGTGTGCCATCCCTGGGAAGACAGAAGTGTGCCATCCATGGAAAGTCTGAAGTGTGCCATCCCAGGGAAGACAGAAGTGTGCCATAGCAGAGTAGACAGAAGTGTGCCATCCTAGGGAAGACAGAAGTGTGCCATCCATGGAAAGTCAGAAGTGTGCCATCACCTGGAAGACAGAATTGTGCCATCCCATGGAAGCCAGAAATGTGGCATCCCAGGGATGACACAAGTGTGCCATCCCAGGGAAGACAGAAGTGTGCCTTCCCAGGGAAGACACAAGTGTGCCATTCCTGGGAAGGCAGATGTGTGCCATCCGTGGGAAGAGAGAAGTGTGCCATCCCACTGAAGACAGAAGTGTTCCATCCCAGGGAAGACAGAAGTGTTCCATCCCAGGGAAGAGAGAAGTGTTCCATCCCAGGGAAGGCAGAAGTGTTCCATCCCAGGGAAGGCAGAAGTGTTCCATCCCAAGGAAGGCAGAAGTGTTCCATCCCAGGGAAGGCAGAAGTGTGCCATTATTACAAAAAAAGTAATTTTTAAGATGGTGGTTTTACTAATTTTGTAATAAAGAGTTCGGGATACATAAATAACATTAAAATCAATTAATCTTTAATATTATATAAAAATCAATCTTTGGTCTGGAGATATTTGAACTAATGAACATCTGATAATATATACTGGTTACAATAATAAATTATAATTAGCATTTTGCTAAAATAATAAAATAATTCCCGACCTACACAGGGTACAACTCTCTTGACAAAAACTGTCATATAATATTATATATAATATATATATATATATATATATATATATTTATTATATATATATATATATATATATATATATATATATATCATTATCTATATTATATTATATATATGTGAAATATTTAAAATTATACGTAACATATTTTACAATAATAAATTACCTCAACTCCTTATGACGCTTCGTGTCTTCCACGACACTTATCTGTGGTGTGATTGTGGACGCCTCCCTCTCAACTGTGTCACTTGACACCTTTCTTCCGTGTTAATGACGCTCTGCTCAACCGTGTCACTAGACACCTTTTTCTGTGTCACACGACACAATTATCCTGCGTCATAACAATATCTCTTACTGTGTCACTCTTGATACCCATGGTCTCTACGTCGCACACTATCACCTCAGCGTCGTTTCAAGGCCGTCACAAGATTACTATTTCATGTACACTACAACCTGACCATCTTCAGTGTCCACGACTCCCTTTTTTCTCAGTGTCCCTACGGTCTGTAGCATATCTCAGTGTTCCACTCCATCAATCCTTCCCTAAGTGTCACACTACGGTCTGGCCCAGTTCAGTTGTAACACTCAAACCTTTTCTTCATGTAATGTCACTAAAAACAGCTTCAGATGACTCCGGCCACAGTTGACAAGGTAGGCGGTGTGGAGTCCGCAGACATCACCGTTAGTCCTGTTAAATACTCTCCAAGGCCGGTAGAAGTACACCGTAAGATGGTCTGGAGAGAGAGAGTACTTCTACCGCTTCAGACCAATACACACCGAAGGTGGTCCGATGAATTACTAGCAGGAACACCATGCTGCAAGGACTCCTGAGGGCGGCGTCAAGTAACTGAGGCCATCAGGGGACTCAGTTGGCTGACGTGTGAGCGGTCTTCTAAAATCAGTAAGAAGCAAGTAGTATTACCAAAAGATGGGCAGGAGAATACTCTATACTGTAAGGTTTTCTGGTAATTACGGCATGGATGCGTACCGTGAGGTGTTCAGGTACTTACAGCTCTAAAGCGAGTAGATGTGTTACTATTAGGTGTTTGGTAAATTCTGCTTCGATGCGTACCTGAGGGTTCAGGTACTTACTGCTTCTAAAGCCCGTGATGAGTTGCATAAGGTGTTCGGTACCTACTGCTTAGAGGCGTACGTGAGGTGTTAGGTACATAATGCTGCTTAAGGCGGCTCAGCAGTCCCAAATGGGTTTGATGAGTACCAGTGTTACTGCCGGCCGCAGGTTAACCATTTATCCGCTAGTTTGGAAGGGGCCGCAACAGCCATCCATGGGAAGACAGAAGTGTGAATCAGGGGAGACAGGGAAGTGTGCCATCCCTGGTAGACAAAAGAGTGCATCCCAGGGAAGTCAGAGTGAGCCATCCCGGGTAAACAGAAGTGTGCCATCCCAGGGAAGACAGAAGTGTGCATCCAGGGAGAGGAAGTGTGCCATCCCAGGGAGACAGAAGTGTGCCATCCCAGGGAAGACGGAAGTGTTGCCATCCCAGGGAAGAACAGAAGTGTGCCATCCAAGGGAAGACAGAAGTGTGCAATCCAGGAAGCAGAAGTGTGCCATCCCAGGGAGACAGAAGTGTGCCATCCCAGGGAGACAAGAAGTGTGCCATCCAGGGGAAACAGAAGTGTGCCATCCCTGGGAAGACAGAAGTGTGCCTTCCCAGGGAGAGAAGTGTGCCATCCCAGGGAAGACAGAAGTGTGCCATCCAGGGAAGACAGAAGTGTGCCATCCAGGGAGACAGAAGTGTGCCATCCGTGAAGAAGGAAGTGTGCCATCCAGGGAGAAGAAGTGTGCCATCCAGGAGACAGAAGTGTGCCATCCAGGAGAGACAGAAGTGTGCCATCCCAGGGAAGACAGAAGTGTCCCAGAGAAGACAGAATGTGCCATCCCAGGGAAGAAAGAAGTGGCCATTCCTGGGAAGACAGAAGTGTGCCATCCCAGGGAAGGAATGTGCACCAGGGCGAGTGTGCCATCCCAGGAAGACAGGAAGTGTGCTTCCCATGGAAGGCAGAATGTGCAATCCCTGGGAAGACAAAAGTGTGCCATCCAAGGGGAGACAGAAGAGAGCCACCCATGTGAAGACAGAAGTGTGCTATCCCAGAGAAGACTGGAAGACTGCCATTCCAGGAAAGACAGAAGTGTGCCATCCCAGGGAAGACAGAAAGAGTGCCATCCCAGCAAAGACCGGAAGAGTTCCATCCCAGGGAATACATAAGTGTACCATATATAGGAAGACAGAAGCGTGCCATCCCAGGGAAGACAGAAGTGAGCCATCACTGGGAAGACAGAAGTGTGCCACCCCAAGGAAGACAGAAGTGTGCCTTCCCAGGGGAGGCAAAAGTGTGCCATCTCTGTGAAGACAGAAGTGTGCTATCCCCGGTGAGACAGAAGGGTGCCCTCCCATGGAAGACAAAAGTGAGCCACACCAAAGAAGACAGAAGTGTGCCATGCCTGGAAAGACAGAAGTGTGCCATCACTGGGAAGACAAAAGCGTGCCATCTCAGAGAAGGCAGAAGTGTGTTATCAAAAGGAAGATAGAAATGTTCCATCCCAAGAACGACAGAAGTGTGCCATCTCAGGGAAGACAGAAGTGTGCCATCCCAGGGAAACAGAAGTGTGCCATCCCAGGGAAGACAGAAGTGTGCCATCCCTGGGAAGACAGAAGTGTGCCATCCCAGGGAAGAGAGAAGTGGGCAATCACAGGGAAGACAGGAAGTGTGCTAGCCCAGGGAAGACAGGAAATGTGCCATCCCAGGGTAAGAGAGGTGTGCCATCCCTGAAAAGACAGAAGTGTGCCATATCAGGGAGGACAGAAGTGTGCCATCCCTGGGAAGGCAGAGGTGTGCAATTCCTAGGAAGACAGAAGTGTGCTAATACTTGGAAGACAGAAGTGTGCCATCCCAGGGGAGAGAGAACAGCGCCACCCATGGGAATACAGAAGTGTGCCATCCCAGCTAAGAGAGAAGTGTGCCATGCAAGGGAAGACAGTAAAAGTGCCATCCCTGGAAAGATCGGAACTATGACATCACAGGGAATACAGATGTGTACCTTCCATAGGAAGACAGACGTGTGCCATCCCTGGGAAGACAGAAGTGTGCCATCCCAGGGAAGACAGAAGTGCGCCATCACAGGGGTGACAAAAGTGTGCCTTCCCTGGGAAGATAGAAGAGTGCCATCCCAGGGGAGAGACAGAAGTGTGCCATCCCAGGGAAGACAGAAGTGTGCCACCCCAGGGAAGACAGAAGTGTTCCATCATTGGAAAGACAGAAGTGTGCAATTTCTTGGAAGACCATAGCGTGCCATCCCAGGGAAGGCAGAAGTGTGCCGTCAAAGGGAAGGCAGAAATGTGCCAACCCAAGGACGACAGAAGTGTTCCATCCAAGTGAAGACAAAAGTGTGCCATCCCAGGGAAGACAGAAGTGTGTCATCCCATGTAAGACAGAAGTGTGCCATCCCAGTTAGGACAGGAAGTGTGCCATCCCAGGGTAGACAGAAGTGTGCCATCCAAGTGAAGACGGGAAGTGTGCCATCCAAGAAAGACCGGAAGTGTGCCATATCAGAGAATCCAGAAGTGTACCACCCATAGGAAGACAGAAGCGTGCCATCCCAGGGAAGATAGAAGTGTGCCATTAACGGGAAGACAGAAGTATGCCATCCTAGGGAAGACAGAAGTGTGCCATCCCTTGGAAGACAGAAGTGTGCTATCCCAGGGAAGACAGAAGTGTGCAATCCCATGGAATACAAAAGTGTGCCATCCCTGTGAAGACAGAAGTGTGCCATCCCAGGGAAGACAGAAGTGTGATGTCCCAAGCAAGACATGAATGTGCCATCACATGGAAGACAGACGTGTGCCATCCCAGGAAAGACAGAAAGTGTGCTGTCCCAGGGAAGACAGGAAATGTGTCATCCCAGGTGAAGAGAAGTGTGCCATCCCTGAAAAGACAGAAGTGTGCCATGTCAGGGAGGACAGAATTGTGCCATCCCTGGGAAGTCAGAAGAGTGCACTCCCAGAGAAGACAGAACTGTGCCATTCCAGGGAAGAAAGAAGTGTGCCATCCCTTAGAAGACAGAAGAGTGCCATCCCAGGGAAGACAGGAAGTATGCCATCCCAGAGAAGACCGGCAAGTGGCTTCCGTGCCATCCCTGGGAAGGCAGAAAGTGAGCAATCCCTGGGGAAGAACAAAAGTGAGCCTCCAAGTGGAAGGAGACAGAAGAGAGACACCGATGTGAAGACAGAAGTTGTGCTATGCCGTGACGACTAGAAGTGTTTCCATAACAGGAAAGACTAGAAGTGTCTGCCATCCCAGGGAAGGTCAGGAAAGAGTGCCATCCCACAAAGACGGAAGCGTGCCATCCCAGGGAATACATAAGTGTGCCATTTATAGGGAAGTCAGGATGCGTGCATCCCTGGGAAGACAGAGTGTGCCATCACATTGGAAAAGACAGAAGTGTGGCCTTCCCAGGAAGTCAGAAGTGTGCCAACCAGGGTGACAAAGGTGCCATTATGGAAAGACATGAAGTGTGCTATCCCGGGGAGACAGAAGGGTGCCGATCTATGGAAGACAGGAAGTGTGCCATCCAGGGAAGACAAGAATGTGCCATACATGGGTAAAGGACCAGATCAGAAGTGTGGCCACCCTGGGAAGAGAAAAGCGTGCCATCACAGGGAAGTCAGAAGTGTGCCATCAAAAGGAACATACAAATGTGCCATCACAAGGACGACAGAAGTGTGCCATCTCAGGGAATACAGAAGTGTGCATCCCCAGGGAAAACAGAAGTGTGCCATCCGATTGAAGTCAGAAGTGTGCCATCCCAGGGAAGACAGAAGTGTGAATTGCCAGGGAAGACAGGAAGTGTGCTGTCCCTGGGAAGACTGGAAGTGTGATATCCAAGGGAAGACAGAAGTGTGCCATCCCAGGGGAGACAAAAGTGTGCCATTTCTGCGAAGACAGAAGTTGTGCCATCCACAGGGACAAGAAGTGTGCCTTTACAGGGACGACAGAAGTGTGCCATCCCAGGGAGAAGACTGGAAGTGTGCCATCCGTGGAAAGACAGGAGGTGCCCTCCCTGGGGAAAACAAAAGCGTTATCATGTCAGGGAAGGCAGAAGTGTGGCCCACCCCAAAGGGAAAGACTAGGAAATGTGCCATCCCAAGGACGACGGAAAAAGTGTGGCATCCTAGAGAAGACAGAAGTGTGCCATCCAGGGGAAGACAGACCAAAGTGTGCCATCTAAGGGTGACAGAAGAGTGCCATCTATAAGGAAGGACATACGTGTTTTCATCCCTGGAAAGACAGAAGCTGTGCTCATCCCTGGGAAGGACCACAAAAGCGTGACATTCCCACGGGAGGCAGAAGAGCGCCATCAAAGGGAAGACAAAAATGCCATCTCAGGACGGACAGAGTGTGTATCCACCACGGGAATACAGAGTGTGCCTTCCCACTGAAGACAATAGTGCTGTCCCCAGGGAAGGCAGAAGTGTGCCATCCCAGGGAAGACAGGATGTGTGCTGTCTCATGGAAGACAGGAAGTGTGCCATTTCAGGGAAGGAGAAGTGTGCCATCCCTGAAAAAACAGAAGTGTGTCATCCTGGGGAGACAGAAGTGTGGTATCCTGGAACATGAACGTGTTGCCATCACAAGGGGGAGACAGATCGTGTGCATCCCTGGAAGACAGAAGTGTGCCCACCCCATGTGAAGGCAGAAGAGTGCCTCCTGGAAAGACAGAAATGTGCCATCCCAGTGAAGTCATAAGTATGCCATCCCAGGTAAGAGAGAAGTGTGCCATACCATGGAAGACAGAAGTGTGCAATCTCTGGAATGACAGAAGTGTGACATCACACTGAAGACACAAGTATGTCATCACCTTAAAGACAGAAGAGTGCTCTCTCTGGGATGACAGAAGTGTGCCATCCCGGGGAAGACAGGATGTGTGCCATTCCAGGAAAGTCAAGAAGAGTGCTATAACAGGGAAGACAGGAAGTGTGCCATCCTAGGGAAGACAGACGGAAGTGTGCCATCCCAGGGAAGGCAGAAGTGTGCTATCTTAGGGAAGACAGAAATGTGCCGTCCCTGGTAAGACAGAAAAGTGCCATCCCTGGAAAGACAGAAGTGTGTCATCCCCGTGAAGACAGAAGTATGCCATCCCTTGATAGAGAGAAGTGTGCCATCCCAGGGAAGAGAGAAGTGTGCCATCACAGGAAAGACAGGAAGCGTGCTATCCCAGGGAAGACAGGAAATGTGCCATCCCAGGGTAATAGAGAGGTGTGCCATCTCCGAAAAGACAGAAATGTGCCATCCCTGAAAAGACAGAAGTGTGCCATATCAGGGAGGAGAGAAGTGAGCCATCCCTTGGAAGGCAGAAGTGTGCAATTCCTAGAAGACAGAAGTTGCCATCCTTTGGAGTCAGGAAGTGTTCCATTCCAGGGGAGACAGAAAATAGCGCAACGAATGGGGAATACAGATGTGTGCACCATCCCAGGGAAGACTCAAAGTGTGCCATCCCAGGGAAGACAGAAAAAGTGACATGCCTGGAAAGAAAGGAAGTATGCCATCCCAGGGAATACAGAAGTGAACCGCCCATAAGAAGACAAAAGCGTGCCATCCCAGGGAAGACAGACGTGTGCCATCCCTGGGAAGACAGAATTGTGCCATCCCAGGGAAGACAGAAGTGTGCCATCCCAGGGGAGACAAAAGTGTGCCATCCCTGGGAAGACAAAAGTGTGCCATTACAGGAAAGACAGAAGTGTGCCATCCCAGGGAAGACAGAAGTGTGCCATCCCAGGGAAGACAGAAGTGTTCCATCCCTGGAAAGACGGAAGTGTGCCATTTCTTTGAAGACCATAGCGTGCCATCCCAGGGAAGGCAGAAGTGTGCAATCAAAGGGAAGGTAGAAATGTGCCATCCCAAAGATGACAGAAGTGTACCATCCCAGTGAAGACAGAAGTGTGCCATCCCAGAGAAGCCTGAAGTGTGATATCACATGGAAGACACAAGTGTGCCATCCCAGGGAAGACAGAAGTGTGTCATCGCAGTGAAGACGGAAGTGTGCCATCCCAGAGAAGACAGGAAGTGTGCCATCGCAGGGAAGACAGAATTGTGCCATCCCATGGAAGACAGGAAGTGTGCCATCCAAGAAAGACCGGAAGTGTGCCACATCAGAGAATCCAGAAGTGTTCCACCCATAGGAAGACAAAAGCGTGTGCCATCAATGGGAAGAGAGAATTGTGCCATCCTATTGAAGACAGAAGTGTGCCATCCCTGGGAAGACAGAAGTGTGTTATCCCAGGGAAGACAAAAGTGTGCAATCCCATGGAATACAAAAGTGTGCCATCCCAGGGAAGACAGAAGTGTGCCATGCCAGGGAAGACAGAAGTGTGATATCACAGGGAAGTCAGAAGTGTGCCATCCCATGGGAGGCAGAAGTGAGCGATCCCTGGGAAGACAGAAGCAAGCCATCCAAGGGAAGACAGAAGTGTGCCATCCCAGGGTAGACAGAAGTGTGCCATCCCAGGAAAGATAGGAAGTGTGGTGTCCCAGGGAAGACAGGAAAAGTGTCATCCCAGGGGAAGAGAATTGTACAATCCCTGAAAAGACAGAAGTGTGCCATGTCAGTGAGGACAGAATTGTGCCATCCCTTGGGAAGACAGAAGAGTGCCCTCCCACACAAGACAGGAAGTGTGCCAAACCAGAGAAGAGAGGAAGTATGCCATCTCTGAGAAGGCAGAAGTGTGCAGTAATTGGGAAAACAAAAGTGTGCCATCCAAGTGGAGACAGAAGAGAGCCACCCATTTGAAGACAGAAGTGTGCTATCCCAGAGAAGAATGGAAGTGTGCCATCCCAGGGAATACATAAGTGTACCATATATAGGAAATCAGAAGGCTGCCATCCAAGGGAAGACAGAAGTGTGCCATCACTTGGAAGACAGAAGAGTGCCTTCCCAGGGAAGACAGGAAGTGTGCCATCCCAGTGAAGACAGGAAGTGTGCCATCCCTGGAAAGACAGAAGCGTGCCATTCATGGGAAGAGAAAAGCGTGCCATCCCAGGGAAGGCAGAAGTGTGCCATCAAAAGGAAAATAGAAATGTGCCATCCCAAGGACTACAGAAGTGTGCCATCTCAGGGAAGACAGAAGTGTGTCATCCCAGGGAAAACAGAAGTGTGCCATGTAAGGGAAGACAGAAGAGTGCCATCCTAAGGGAGACAGAAGTGTGTCATCTCAGGTAAGACAGAAGTGAGCCATCCTAGGGAAGACAGGAGTGTGCCATCCCAGAGGAGACAGAAGAGTGTCATTAAAGGGACGACAGAAGAGTGCCATCCCAGGGAAGACAGAAGTGTGCCATCCTACGGAAGACAGGAGTGTGCTTTCCCAGGGAAGACAGAACTGTGCCATCCCAGGGAAGACAGGAAGTGTGCTGTCCCATGGAAGACAGGAAGTGTACAATCCCAGGGAAGGAAAAGTGTGCCATCCCTGAAAAAACAGAAGTGTGCCATCCTAGGGGACACAGAAGTGTGCTATCCCTGGGAAGATGAAATGTGCCATCAAAGTGGAGACAGATGTGTGCC
>NW_026509282.1:0-14753 GCF_026875155.1 Cherax quadricarinatus
TTCAAATTCCCAACTTCATATCTCTGCGAATAGGGACATTTTCAGAGTCTTTCCCTTCCTCAGTCGTTCGCATAATAAAAAAAATAGCACGGGTCCTGGAACGCCCCCCTGGGGGGACCTGCTCCACGGCCCCCGCTGTGATACCTCTTCAGTCCCCAGGACCGTTGCGCCCCCCTGTCAGGTATTCTCTGACCCTTGCTTTGCCCCCCCAAAACCCCATTGTGAATGATGAGTTTAAAATATCGACTTGGATGACAGCAAAACTTACGTTTTTCACTGACAAAACTTACTATTTTATGTTTGGTAGAGAGCGGGAGAAGCACAAATTTAACATTAAGATTGAAAACACTCAAATTTCCCAGAAAAAATGGGGGAAAATTCCTAGGTTATACCTTGACAAAACCCTAATTTCAGCCCCATATCCAGCTATGCCAAAAAAAAGTATAAAAAAGGTTTGGAATCCTCCCCAATTACGATATCGTCCGCAAATGCCCTTCTCACACTAACCACTCCTTATTTATCCATACCTTTAAAAATTTTCTATTTGTGTTGGGATAAAACTGCAGCACACACCTAAAGCCAATAAAAACCCCAAAAAAAAGGCAGAAAGAAAAATCCAAAACCCCACCCCCGGGCACACACCCCCCCACTCTTAAAAGATCTAAATTTACCCATTCGTAATCCACACTTACTACTGGCAATCTTTATTGGGGCCCTTAAATCAATATCAACCTTGCCCAAAAACGTTTCTTGATAGTTGTGACAGAACCAAGGATAACACCAGAAAAAAACATCTCTACGACTTCCCCGTGTCCGACTAAACCTTTAAAAATTCAATGTATGTCAAACCCCCAAAATCTGGAATCCCCTACCTGGAACTCTAGAACTGCAGACCCCTTCATCAACCTTCAAATTTCCATTAAAAAACATCTTTCTCCCTGTACCCCCCGTAAAAAACACCGAATACCACCTGGTGGTTCACACTTACATCGCTCACTCTTTTGACATAAACGAAATTTAATTCAGTCTTAAAAAAATAAATCCTGTGATACCCCAATACTGAAAATTAACTGTCCCAAAACAAAAGCATTCACTTTGAAAAACTCAAAACGTTTTTAGTCACTTAGCCAAATCCCAACTTACCTAAAAATTTAATATTTTACGTTAAGAAAAAAATAATTTGCCCGAAATCCCTAGCCGCAAAGCGTTTTGGGGGACACTCGGGAATCACAATTTTACTACATGTAAACCCCAAACAAAAACCCAAAATTTCGAAAAACTCGTTTGTAATCCTTAAGAAATAAACTTTGAATTTGATCCCCCAGCTTCTGCACTAATCCTTTGAGGAACGGGTGTCATACCCCTTCTTGCAGCCCAAAAGAAGGCAATAACAACCCCTCTCTCGTGTCTTTTGTTACTTTATCAAAAAAACTCCAGAAGGTTTGTGACATAGGTTTCCCTTCATAAAAATCCGTGTGGTTGCATTTTACTCTTTTTCCTTCCGGGTTCTCCACCACTCTCCTCCTGTAATTTCCCATAACTTTGATACTATACACGTAGTGGCACAGGTCTATAGTTTAGTGCCTCTTTTCTGTTCCTTTTTAAAAATGGAAACAAACTTTTCCCAATCTTCTATCTCGGTGTTCCCATTTTCCGGGGGATGTTGAAGTTGTGGTAAGTGGACAAAACTTTCTGCCCCCTCTCTAAGGATCCAGGGGGAGATGTTGTCCGGTCCCTTGCCTTTTGAGGACGATCCCCCTTAGCAGTTTCTTCCCTCCTCATCTGTTGTTGTCAAACATTTGGGTTGGTTATTCCTTGCTGGTGTCCCCATCTGGTCTGCCCCCCAAGGGCCTTCCTTTTCCCCCACGTAAATATTTCCCTTTAAATCCCCTGTTTAGCCCCCTCCATACCTCTTGATCATTTTTGTGAGTTCTCCCCCTTTTTCCTCACCCTTATCACCTGGTCTTTGATGTTTCTTCCCCCTAAGTTTTAAACAGCATTTGGGTCGGACTTGATTTTCGATGCGTCTTTTGTACTGTCCTGGGCCTCCCCCCCTTATTGTGCATACCCCGTTTCGGCCTTCTACTAATCTTCTTTTTTTCCTGGGTCCTTTGCCTCCTGTACTTTTTCCATTCTCTGGTGCACTTAGTTTTTGCCTCCCAAAACCTTTCGGGGAAACCCAAGGACTCGGTTGGTTTTCCTATTATTTCTTTTCCCCTTGGGAAAAAACCCTTTTTCCTTGCCTCCTTGCACTTTGTTGACATTTCCATCATCTCGTTTATGATTTTTTCCCAGGCTCTGCCCCAACTAAACCTCCGCGGGGTTTTCCTCATACCTGGTAGTCCCCCTTTTGAGTTTAGCTTTTCCCTTTCATTTTCTGTTTTTTCTCCATTTGTACTCACTTATAATAAAAAATCAGCCCTGATCGCTGCTCCAAGGGGCCTCTCGTAAGTGTTTTCCCTCAATGTCTAACTGCTCAGGGGAACAAGACCCAGTCTTGCTGGTACCCTCCCTCTCCCCCTTTGGAGGGTCCCTGACATTTTGATGCATCCATCTTTTGGGCTCCCTATTTCGGCCCCCCCTGGGGCTCCAGGTTTTCCCAGTCGATCTCCCTTGGTTGAATCGCCCTTTTTACCATAACTTTGCTCGTTGAGTGAGCTTTTCTTGCCACCCACCAGTGTTCCCACCATCGCCTGTTGTTTTCTTGTACTCCTCTCTTGGCCTCTTGCAGTTTTGGGGGGTTTATAACTCACTCCAATGATACTTTATTTTCTCCAGATGAATTGTCCTATATGTAGTCTCTTTTGCAACACGTCCTGCTTTCCTTTGCCTCAAATCCCCATCTTTTTTTTTTTAGGCAGGGCAATCCTCCTCTCCCTCTACCCCTTTCTACTTTTTCAGGATTGATATCCCGGTGGGGAAGATTGCGTCTGTTATTGTCTCAGCGAGTTTTGTTTCTTTTGGATGCTAGATTCTGGAGATTCTCACTGATTCTTTCTGCCCCTTTTTCATTTTTTATTCTTTTTCCCATCCGCATTTGTGTCCAAAACTTTCAGCTTCTTTTCTATCATGGGGTCCTGCAAAAATATTGGGGTTTGGGGGGCAGGAGCCTTGGTGGGCCTATGGGGGCTGTGGTGGGTGGGGTTTGTGATGATGGGGGTGGGTCAAAATGCCCATAAGGGACAGCGTTGGGTGAGGTTTGTGATGTGGGTGTTGCGGGAAGGGAACAGTGAGTGGGTTGTGGTTTGGATTGCTCAGTTGGTTTGGGGTTGTCGCGTTGGAGTCTTTTTTGGGGGTAGATTTTGTGGGGGGTGTTTTCCCTTCCTCCTGTGTTGGGGCCGTCATCTTCAAATTTCTCTCGTTCCCCTTGCGTTCCTGTACCCCCTTTTCAGTGTATTCCTTTTTTCTTGGTTCTGTCGCGATCGAGGTATACTCTCTGGTACCCTGTTTGTCCTCGTCGTGCTTTTCTTGCAGAACCTGGGTTTGAACTGATTCTTCCTTGAAAATTACTTTGACAGGGTGTATCCTTCAATGCAAACCACCCCAAATTTTCAGAAAATTTGTACCCGGGTCATATCGTCCTCACCTATTTTTTTTCATATGCCTTTTAAAATTTTTTCCTCCCCTGTTTTTTTCCTTTGAAGTTTCCCCCTTGGCTTCTTGGAGCCGAGATAAAAACTGACCTTCCCCTTTCCCCCCCCCATGATCCCCATTTTCATCCTTGAGGTGTTTTGTTTCCTTCATTGAAATGTTTTTGCCTTCGTCCCCGTCCTATCTGAAATTCTATTTTCAGGGAATGTCTTTCATGATCACTGTTCCTTCTACGCAGTTGGTGTTAGAGTTGCATTAAAATCCTTATGTCTTTGGACATGCCTTTTATTTTGTATGCTCCTCCTTTTTCCCCGGCCCCCCGTGGGGCTATAGGACTTTCGTTAGGGTAATCTCCTTTTTTTCTTCCATCCCGTCTGTGCCTGACATAGAATTTTTTTTGTTGAAACTGAATTGTCATTTTTCTCTTAATCTGTTTTTAGGTTTTTTTGTTTCTTTCTAAGACTGTACCTTTCTGCTGCTAAGATTGTGCTCCCATTCCCGCATCTTCGCACCCCTCCTCCATATTTTCAAAGCTCTTCTATTTCCCTTCCCCACTCTTCCTCCCTTTTTTGGGGCTCTAACTCCCAATCTTTCCCCCTGGTTTGTCCCCATATCTTTGGTTTTCCCCTCTCTAGGGCCCCCCATTTTTTTTGTTTTTTGTTTTTTTTTTACCACAAAAGAAATTATTATTTTACCACAGAGAAAATTTTTTTGTTTTCAGGGTGTGTGTGTGGGGGGGGGACAAGGCTATAGGGGAAAAGAAAATAAAATGGAAGGCTAGAGGAGGGAGAGAGAGAGTAAGGGGGGGAGATTAAAAGGAAGAAAGAGGCAAGAGAGGGGGGGGATGGGGAGAAGGGTAAGACTAGGGGGGAGGAGAGAAAAAGAGAAGGGAGAAAGGGTAGAGAATGGAAGGAGAAAAAGAAGAGAGATAGAGAAGGAGAGAGGGGGGTGAGGGAAAAGGTATGGAGAGAGAAATGAAGGGGGGGGGAGAGAGAAAATAGAAAAGGGAGGGGGAGAAGAAAGATAGAAAGAGGGAGGGGAGAGAAGGCTGAAGAGGGGGGTGGAAGAGAGAGGGGGGGGAGGTTTGGGGGGAAAGCGAGGGGAAAGGGGGGAGAGAAAAAAAAGAGGGGAGGGGGGAGAAGGTTAAGAGGGGGTGGGAGAGAGAGGGGGAGAGGTGGGGGAATGCGAGGGGGGGGGGAAAAGAGAAAATAGAAAAAGGGGGGGGAAGGGAAAAGGCTGAAGAGGAGGGTGGGAGAGGAGGGGGGGGGGTGGGGAAAGCGAGGGAGGGGGGAGAGAAAGATAGAAAAAGGGGAGGGGGGGGAGAGAAGGTGAAGAGGAGGGGGGAAGAGAGGGGGAGTGGGGGGGATGCAGTCAAACCAAGGGCAGTGTGTGGGTAGTGTACTCACCTAGTTGTGGTTTAGGGGTCGAGCTCGTCCTGGCCCGAGGGTGTGGGTTTGTGTGTTGTGTGTGTGTGTGTGTGTGTGTGTGTGTGTGTGTGTGGGGTTTTGGTTTTGTGTGGTGTGCCCATGTGTGGGGAGCAATCATTGATTATATATCCCCGAAAAACACCCACCTCTTTGTTCCATAAAACTAATAAAATACCAAATACTGAGAGTAATTCTAAAATTATAATACTAGTGGTGTTAAAGAGTCTTTCTTTTTGCCCCTTTTTACTACCTTTTATACTGTGTACCCAATACTTGCTTTCTCAGATTTTTAGTCTTTGTTCTTAAAAAATTATCTCTTAAAACGTTGTCAGTCCTATTGGCCCAATTATCCCCTGCCTATTCCTTGCTCCTACAATTTCACCTTCCTATACTGCAGGTGTTTTGTGTATGTAATCATTGGAGCGGGTTTGTGTAGCCGTACCAGTGATCGTAGGGCCGGCTCTATCCCTCAAAACTTCCCCTTAACCCAAAAAAAAGGGGTTTTTTTTTTTTTTTTTTTTTTTTTTTTTTTTAACAGGGGTTTGACAAGGTTAAGGATCCCTAGCTTTATGACATCTATTTACAGGTTAAGGATTCCTAACTTTATTGGCAAGCTAAGAGCTGTTACCTACATCAAGCAACTCATTTGAAAGCATTTTTATTGTTATGAGACATACAAGTAGGAAACAGGATGAGTTGAGCATCTGTGGGCCAGCATTTTCATTTGGATCAACTGACTTTATCTCGTGACATCATTAAGCTGTACGAATGTGTTTCATACTCTAGTCATCCTGGTATGAAAATGATCATAGATGGAGTGATGTTCTGAGAAGGTACAGCCAGAGTGAAGTTTCTGCTTTCCCTGCCCCGTCTTGTGGCATAAAAGCCTTGTTTCACGCTGGTCCTCGAATTGGGAGACCAAGTGTGGTATTTTGACAATATTGGCCTTGTACATAACAAGTAAGAGGCACCCACATCCTCCTATGTTGAAGGCTCTGCTGAAATGACAGATCTATCCAGATGGGTCCGGCGAGAGATGAGAACGACTTGCCTGTTCTCTTTCTCTACTCTGCCAAGCAGTCGCAGATGAAGAGGTGGGGGCAGGCAAACCAAGAAATTTGGAGCATACTCCAAGGTGCGAGCATAACTTGTGCCTCGTACAGGATTTGCAACCCCTACTGTCAAGCAGATGGAGATACGGCGAAGTGCTGTAAGCTCCTGGCTGCCTTGTTTGCAAGATTTACAACCATGGTTTTCTTCATGGT
The DNA here is from genome assembly GCF_026875155.1 of Cherax quadricarinatus. NCBI lineage: Eukaryota > Metazoa > Arthropoda > Malacostraca > Decapoda > Parastacidae > Cherax > Cherax quadricarinatus. Next base: position 6,284 of record NW_026509282.1, read on the forward strand.
TAGCTTGGAAGTCAAAATCACCCCAAGGATATCAACTTTCTTCTCCAGTGTCAACAACCTCCATTCATCCTTACTACTGCAACCAGCATTACCATCATGGTGCCTAATAACGATCATCATTTGCGTTTCTCATGTGCAAATGTACTTGCCATCTAATTTCCCCAAGCTGATATAGCTTCTCAGCTGGTGATTGATGTAGCTTAGAGCAGCTGGCATTTCTACTCTTGATAAGGTGAATGTCAGTGTACAGTCGTCGCATATGCATGTGATTCTGGGGATAGAGATGAAGAAGGTCGTTGAAGTAGACATTCCATAACAATGGACCTCAGCACGCTTCCTTGTGGAACACTTGCCCCACTAGGATGTCTATGCGATTTTTTCTTCGATTGAGAACTATACTTAGAGATCTACCATGAAAGGGGTAATCACTGAGGAACATAGCGAAGAGAGAGCCTTGGGCCCCCAAAAAAAAATAATTTTTTTTCCCCCCCCCCATTGCTAAGAGGCCCTGTGCCACACCCGTCGAAAGCGCAGCAGTGTCCAGTGCACCACATAGCTGCTTTGATTCATCCAGTGACTGGTGCACTTAGGTCTCAAATCTAACACATCGAAATTACTGCTTATAACAAAGAATTGCAACGGTGCTGGATCTCCAATGCAAATCAGGGTGCCATAAATAAACTGAGAGAGAAACTCAATAAATTTAAGGAACTACGAATCTTACGCCCTTCCCTTCAAGCAAAAGGGAGATAACAACAAATCTCAGAGCTATCTTTCAAGAGGGAACTCGACAGATTCCTCAAAACAGTTCCTGGTCAGCCGGGGTTTGTGGTGAATAACCATAAACTGCGGGAGGCGGGTACGGCAGCTTGATCGATAAAACCAGCAACCAGGGGACCTGGTTCTGGAACCCGGTCCGCGGGGCACTGACCTCCGAAAGCTAACTCCAGTAAATTCATTTAGAATGCATTGCCCCGCATCAGTGATTACAAAAGATTTTAACAAGAAATTTTGTAAATTCAGAATTTCCATAAAGTTCGTGGCTCCCACAGCGACTGTTACCTCTGCTCTGGTGTGGTTACTCGCCTCGTAAAGCTGCTAAGTGATTCTCGTGCAGGTGGCCGTCTACAGGTTGCCAGCATGACTACATCCAGTGCTAGCGAACGATTTAGGCATTAATAATTCTGTTTAGGGAGCATAACTAATTTTCGTATTGAAAATTAGTATTGACTCAATGAGTCTCTTTATTACAGAGTTAAATATTCTGACGAACATTAGACTCACTTTGGGTAGAAAACATGAGGAGAATAGGTGATCAGGGACTGATTACCTCAATCTCCTCCTTCTTCCAAGATTCTCCTTTGTATGGACTGATAAGGCACTGTGTGCGAAACGTTTCCACAATAAAGATACCCTACAGTTGCCACATGTTTAATTATCATGATATATATATATATATATATATATATATATATATTAATATATATATATTTATATAATAAATATATCTATATATATATATATATCTGTGTGGTGTGTGTGTTTGTGTGTGGTATACATATAAAGATATATAGATAGATAGATAGATATATTGCATGATCATCATTCTTTAATATATAGTTTTAAAACAATTCATTACAAAAGATCCCACGCAGCCACAGGTCGTCTTGTGAGTATATAAATACAGAAAATTATCCTCTAAGTTTTTTCATGTAGAAAAAATGGTAAAAAATTGGTAAGTTAGCGACTGGCGGAAGCTTTTAGTAAAAAAAAATTGAGGACATTTTATATGAACTGCGACAAGGCGACTCACATCGTCACAACTATTTTGTAAATATATTGTTTCTATATGTCTAATATGGATGCTCCAACAGCATTATGAGAGGTAATTTAATATTTTATATAGCAGACCTTTGGAAGAGATAGATCGGTTAGTCTATCGAGGAGATAGATCCAGGCGATCTGTCAAGACGATAGACGATTTTAAAATTTGGAGAGAGACGGGGTTAATATATATTCCATGAAATAGCCTAGGTTGATAACAAAGTTATTTTATTTAGTGATAGATCAGATATCTGTCGAGGATATTATCCCGATAATTATTGGAGGGAGATACATCATAAAATCAGTCAGGGGTCGACGTTTTTTCCTCTCTGTAAGTCGCTCCGCTGTGAGGCTCTGGAGTCCACTACACAGTGTAACACACCTTGCGGTTTATGTATAAGAACCTCATCTGTTTCTCTCCTTCCTGACAGATGTTTGGTGTACCAACGTGAGTGTGTGCGTGTGTGTTGTTGTGTGTGTGTGTGTGTGTGTGGTGTGTGTGTGTGGTGTTTGTGTGAGTGTGGTGGTGTGTGTGTGTGTGGTGTTTTGTGTGTGTGTGTGTGTGTGTGTGTGTGTGTGTGTGGTGTGTGTTGGTGTGTTTGTGTGTGTGTGTGTGTGTGGTGGTGTGTGTGTGGTGTGTGCGTGGTGTGTGGTGTGGTGTGTGTGTGTGTGTGCGAGTGTGTTGTGTGTGTGTGTTTGTGTGTTGTGTGTTTGTGTGTGTGTGTTTGTGTGTGTGTGTGGTTTGTGTTTTTGTTTGTGTGTGGGGTTTGTGTGTGTGTGTGTGTGTGTGTGGTGTGTGGTGTGTGTGGTGTGTGTTGTGTGTTTTTGTGTGTGTGTGTGTTGTGGTTTTGTGTGTTTTTGTGTGTGTGTTTTTGTGTGTGGGGGTTTGGGGGTGTTGTGTGGTGTGTGTGTGTGTTTTTGTTTGTTGTTGTTTTTGTGTGTGTGTTTTGTGTGTGTGTTTGTGTGTGGTTTTGGGGGTGTTTTGGGTGTGTGTGGTGTGTGTGTGTTTGCGGTGTGTGGGTTTTTGTGTGTGTGTGTGTGTGGGGTGTGTGTGTGTGTGTTTGTGTGTGTGTGTGTGTTTTGGGTTTGTTGTGTGTTGTGTGTGTGGGTGTGTGTGTTTGTTGTGTGTGTTTTTGGGTCTGTGTTGGTTTTTGTGTGTGTGTGTGTTTTGTGTGTGTGGTGGGGGTTTGTTGTGTGTGTGTGTGTGGTGTGTGTGTGTGTGTGTGTGTGTGGTGTGTGTTTGGTGTGGTGTTTGTGTGTGTGTGTTTGTGTGTGTGTGTGGTGGTGTGTGTGTGTGTTGTGTGTGTGTGTGTGGCGTGGTGTGGGGTGTGTGTGTGTGTGTGTTGTGGTGTGTTGTTTGTGTTTGTGTGTGTGTGTGGTGTGTTGTGTGTGTGGTTTGTGTGTGTGTGTGTGCGTGTGTGTGTGTGTGTGTGTGTTGGTTTGTGGTGTGGTGTGTGTTTGTGGTGTGGTGTGTGTGTGGTGTGTGTTTTGGTGTTTGTGGGGTGTGTGTTTTTTGTTGTTTGTGGTGGGGGGGGTCTGTCGGGTTTTGTTGTTTTTTTTTTTTGTTCCATATTTTTAACCCTTTTTATTTGTGGTTGGGGGCCCATACTACTCCCCCCCCCTTTCACTGATTTTTTCCTTCTTTCTTCCTCCATACTTTAAACTCTTCTTAAACTTTAGGGTTTCCCTGCCCCCTAGTCCCCCACTTTACTTCCTGTCTCTGTAAAAAAGTAATTCCTCTACTTTGTCATATCTTCCCTTCCCAAAAACCTCTTTTTCGTGCCCCTCGTAAAATCTTCTTTCCCCCTTTCTTCCCTTTTTTTTTTTTACCTTAAGTTTTTTCCCTAACTTTTCCTGTTGCATTTGATTTCTTTTAATTTTTTTAGGTTCCCCTTAGTTTGGGAAAGGGGAAATTTGATTTTTAAGAGGTTAAGGTGGGGTGTGGGTAGGGAGAGAGGGGAAGGGGGGGTGAAAAGGGTGAGGAAAGGGGGGGGGGAGGGGAAGGGGTGAGGGGAGGAAGAGGGAGGGGGAGGGGAAGGGGAGGTGGGGTGATGGGGAGGGGGGGAGGAAGAGATTGGGGGGGGGAGGAAGGTGAGGGGGGGGAGGGAGGTAGGGAGGGGGGTTGAGGGGGGGGGGAGGGGAGTGGGAAGGGGGGTGGGGGAGAGCGGGAGGGGGTGAGGGAAAAGGGGAGGGAGGGTAGGGGGGGGAGGGGAGGTTAGGGGGGTTTTGGGGGAGGTGAGGGAGGGGGGGGGGAGGAGGGAGAGGGGGGGGAGGGTAGGGAAGGGGGAGGGGGGGTTGGGGGGGAGGGGGGGGAGTGAGAGAGGGAGGTAGGGAGAGGGGAGGGGGGTTTGGGGAGAGGGGGGGAGGTTAAAAAAGGGTTGAGGGAGGTGAAGGAGTGGGAGGGAGGTAGGGAGAGGGAGGGATTGAGGGAGAGGGGGAGGGAGGTGAGGGAGAGGGGGAGGGAGGTAGGGGAGGTTGAGGGAGGTGGGGGATGGGGAGGGAGGGGGAGGGAGGGGGGAGGGGAGGTGAGGGAGAGGGGGGGGGGTTAGGGAAGGGGGGGGAGGTGGGGAAGGTTGAGGGAGGTGAGGGATGGGGGGGGAGGTGAGGAGAGCGGGGGGGGAGGGGGGAGGGGGGGGGAGGTTGGGGAGGGTGAGGGAGTTGGGGAGAGGAGGGGGTGAGGGGGGGGGGGGGGGAGGTGGGGGGAGGGGGGAGGGGGGTTTTGGGAGGGGTGGGGAGGGAGGGGGGGGGGAGGGGGGGGGGGGAGAGGTGGGGGGGTGGGGGGGGGGAGGGGGTGGGGGGAAGGCGGGGGGGAGGTGAGGGAGAGGGGGGGGGGAGGTGGGGGAGAGGGGGAGGGGGGGGGAAGGGGAGGGGGTGAAGGGGGGGGGATAGGGAGAGGGGGGGGAGGGAGGGAAGGGGGAGGTGAGGGAGGGGGGAGGGGAGGTGGGGGGGGGAAGGTGGGGGGAAGGGGGGAAGGGGAGGGGAGGGAGAAAGGGGGAAGGTGAGGGAAAATGGGGAAGGGGAATAAAAAGGGGGGGGGGGGGGGGGGAAAAGGTGAGGGGAATTTTAAAAATTTTTTTAGGAAGGGGGGAAGGTGAGGGGAAGGGGAAAAAAATTTTTTAAAATGGGGGGGGGGGAAAAAAAAAATTGGGGGGGGGGGGGGGGGGGGGGGGGGTTTAAAATTTTTTTTAAAAAAAAAAAGGGGGGGGGGGGTTTTTTTTTGGGGGGGGGGGGGGGTTTTTTTTTGGGGGGGGGGGGGGGGTTTGGGGGGAGGGGGGGGGGAAAAACAAAAACAGGTGTGAACTTCGGGGGTCATTAAATTTACAACAATGTGCAAATCCAGCAGGTTGTTAAAATTTTTAGAGTGGGGGGGAGGGGATGGATGGGGGGGAGTGGGGGGGGGGATTTGGGGAGTGGGGAGGGAGGGGGGGGAAAGGAAACTTGGGGTAGTGTTGGCCTCCAAAATACCACCTTTGACCAACTGTAACTTAACATTTTGTTGAGAGCTACTTAGATTATCGAAATTTTTAGCAGAAACCAACTTTGATGAAGTGTGTTACACACACCAACAACACACCACACACACACACACACACCAACACAACACACACACACACCACAACACACAACAACACACACACACACCAACCCAACAAACACAACCACACAACACAAACACACAAAACCACACACACACACACCAACACACACATAAACCACACACACACACAACACACCACACACACACACACCACACACACACACACACATACCCCAACCCACACACACACCCACACACATCACCACACAGACACACAACACACACACACACACAAACACACAACACACCACCCACACACACACATACAAACACAACACACACACCATACACAACACACACACACACACACACACACACACATACACACACACACCCATACACACACAATACACAACACAACACAACACACAAACCACATACACACACACACCCCAACACACACACACAACATACACACACACACACACACAACACACACATACACACACACAAAACCATACCACCCCAAAAACACAAAACCCCCACACACACACAAACACACACACAACAATACGTATATCAAGCTTTATAAACATTTGAAAAGACCCACTGGTTGTCTATGATGCGGGGTACAGGAACTGAGAAAAATGATCTACGAGGAAAAAAAATTGAGGAATGTAACCCCGAGAGAGAGAGAGAGAGGAGGAGAGGAGGGGGGGGGGGAGATATGATCATGACGTAAAAAAACTCAAATTTTGGGAAAATGTAAGTAGAGAACCCCCGGGGGGGAAAGGGGTCCCCAAAAAGACTGCCCACTGGGTCATAGCAATACTTTTTCAATCTGTATAGTGAAGAAAAAATTTAAGATGAAGAAAGATACATTATACACATTTTGAAGCTGGTAGGGCCAGACTCATAAAGTAGATTGATATAAACAAAATGGACGAGAAGCGTGATCGACCCTGCAGACTATCTAAGTAAGAATTTTTTTCAGCGTAACTAAAGGGAAATAGACCCGTTGACCCACGACGTTCTGACCCGTTAGTTTAAAATGTTTTTTATCACCCCCTACCTCCCGTTGGCGGGAGTCCCACTAACCCCCCCCCTGTGGGGGGTGTCAAAAGCTTCAGAGGTACATAAATTTGTCAGGGACTGGACCCAAAATTTTGATAGCCGAGCAATTTCAGAGGTAAGAAATACAATTTACAAAGGTAATGAACTCACAATTTACAAAGGTAATAAATCAATTTATAAAAGTAATCAAAATCCGGTAGGTCTGGGACAATCATGCAAGTTACAAATTATTTACAGATTACAGAGGTACGAATTGGTCCGTGATGGGGCCCAAAATTTTGAGGCGAACTAGGTACAAAAAGGTAATGAACTCACTTCTCCAGGTAAAAAGTTCAAAAGTAAAGAATCCTGTAAGAAGGGTTACTTGTTTTACATGGGTACAATCAGAACAAATTATAGAGTAATGACAATTCAATTCCACCCCGGGGCACAACTGGTGAGTTATTGGTGCAAATATTTATTTTTGCACACGCACACACACACACTCACAAAAACACCACGTACCCACCGCCACACCACAACACCCCACCACAACACACACTCACACACCACAACCACACATACCACACGCAACACACCGCACAACCCCACACACACAACACCACACACACACCAAACACACACCACACACACACAACTATACACAAAGTCATACCACACACATCATACAAAAGTCAACACACACACCAAACCACCCACTAAAACACAAAACATACACCAACACACACCACTCACACACACACCACACACACACACACCCCCCACACACAACACACCACACACACACACACACACACACAACACACACACACACCACATACACACACATGGTTTTGCTTTTTTTACAGGGACAAAGTCAGGGTTTTCTCCAAATGGGCGTAATAAACCACTGTGCCCCAAAACCCCGGTTTTTTTAAAAGTGACCCTCACTTAGCGGAGACCCCGCCGTTAACAGAGACGGTCACCGTTCCCAGACATCACCCTTACCCCAGACCATCACCGTTACAAAAGCCATCACCGTAACCGAGACCGTCACCTTTTCTACAGACCCTCACGTAACCAGTGCGGTCCCCCGTTACCCCCAGACCATCACCGTTATAACGCCCTCACCCTTTTACCGACTACACCCTTACAGCCCTACTGTTACTACCGACCCTCACCGTTACTACCGATCATCACCCTTACCCCCGACCATCGCCCTTACCACGCCCACCCTTACCCCCGATATCACGTTACCACCCTCACCGTTACTACCCCCAAACACCGGGATACCGCCATCACCGTTCTAACCGGCCCTCACCGTTACTTTCCCACCCTACCGTTACCCCCGACCAAACCGTTACCACCGATTCACCCTTACCACTGCCATCACGTTCCCCCCCCTCACCGTTTCCACCCACCCTCACCGTTCCACCGACCCTCACCCTTGCTAACGGCCGTACCGTTCCCCAGCACAGACACGTGGCGGCATCAACTGCTTCCCACCGTTACGTGTGGGTGAGACGCGGCAGTTAACCCTCTTGAAATGGGCATCAGTTTGTTCATACATTTTCAAAAAAGGAAGACGCAAGCGCACTAGCTTGTGATCGCTATTTGTGATCAGCTGACACAACTGCAAGCAAAGCAACAAGGAATTTTGTGTTAAATTTTGTCTTTATGCAGTTGAACAAATACACTGTTGAGTAAACCATCGACACTATCAATCGTTAATTCAGTGGACACTGACCACACTGCCATAAGAATTACTTCGTCATGTGAAGTGATTCCAGCACCATTGTGTTAGATAATGTTGTAGGGGGATCAGATATCATGGTGCTAGAGACTGTTGTATGAGGATCAAATATCTGGTGTAAAAGGGGTTGTATGAGGGTCAAATATCATGGTGCTAGAGACTGTTGTATGAGGATCAAATATCATGGTGCTAGAGACTGTTGTATGAGGATCAAATATCATGGTGCTGATAGTGTTTTGGGGTGATCAAATACCTAAGAGTGCAGTTATCTGAAACCGGAAAGGAAACGCAACCCGGGAAGT
>NW_026509283.1:0-14712 GCF_026875155.1 Cherax quadricarinatus
TTAAAATTGTTTTTGATTTATTCAAACCACACATTGCCCTCAGACATGAATCTTCAATGCCTCCAGCCTTCGCCTCGCTGCAAAAATTCATCACCCAGCTTCACACTCATATAAGACATTGGTAAAACTATACTCTCATACTTCCTCTCTTTGCCTCCAAGGACAAAGTTCTTTGTCTCCACAGACCCCTAAGTGCACCGCCCCACCCTTTTGCCCTCATCAATTCTATGATTCCCCCTCATCTTTCATAGTCCCATCCGCTGACACGTTCACTCCCAAATATTTGAATACATTAAACCTCTCCATACTCTCTCCGTCCAATCTGATATCCAATATTTCATCACCTAATCTTTTGTTATCCTCATAACCTTCCCCTTTCCTGTATTCACTTTAATTTTCTTCTTTTACATACCCTACCAAAATTTATCCACCAACCTCTGCAACTTCTCTTCAGAATTTTCCCAAGAGAAACAGTGTCATCAGCAAAGAGCAACTGTGACAACTCCCACTTTATGTGTGATTCTTTATCTTTTAAACTCCTCGCCTCTTGCCAAGACTCTCGTATTTACTTCTTTTACAACCCCATCTATAAATATTTTAAAACAACCACGGTGACATCACACATCCTTGTCTACGGCTACTTTTACTGGGAAATAATCTCCCTCTTTCCTACATACTCTAACTTGAGCCCCCACTATGCTCGTAAAAACTCTTCACTGTTTTCAGTAACCTGCCTCCTATACCATACACCTGCAAACATCTGCCACATTGCCCCCTATCCACCTTGTCATAGGGCCTTTTTTTCCAAATCCAAATAAATGCCACAAAAACTTTCTCTTTAGCCTTATCTAAATACTGTTCACTTATATTTTTTCACGTAAACACCTGGTCCACACACACCCTACGTTTACTAAACCCTCCTTGTTCATCTGCAAACCATTCTCCGTTTACTCTTAATTCTTTCAGTAATAACTCTACCATCCCATTTTAAACAGGTATACTCAACAGACTTCTCCCCTATAATTTTTTTTCACTCTCTTTTGTCACCTTTGCCTTTATACAAAGGGAAATATGCATGCTCTCTGCCTATCCCTAGGGACCTTACCCTCTTCCATACATTTATTAAATAATAGCACCAACCGCTCCAAAACTAATCCCCACCTGCTTTTAACATTTCTATCTTTATCCCATCAATCCCGGCCTGCCTTACCCCCTTTCATTTTACCTACTGCCTTACGAACTTCCCCACACTCACAACTGGCTCTTTTCCCCACTCCTACAAGATGTTATTCCTCCTTGCCCTATACACGAAATCACAGCTTCCCTATCTTCATCAACATTTAACAATTCCTCAAAATATTCTCTCCATCTTCCCAATGCCTCTAACTCTCCATTTAATAAATCTCCTCTCCTATTTTTAACTGAAAAACACTTGATCTCTAGGCTTCCTTTAAATTGTTAATCTCACTCCAAGACTTTTTCTTATTTTCAACAAAATTGTTGATAACATCTCACCCACTCTCTCATTTGCTCTCTTTTTACATTGCTTCACCACTCTCTTAACCTCTCTCTTTTTCTCCATATACTCTTCCCTCCTTGCATCACTTCTACTTTGTAAAAACTTCTCATATGCTAACTTTTTCTCCCTTACTACTCTCTTTACATCATCATTCCACCAATCGTTCCTCTTCCCTCCCGCACCCACTTTCCGTAACCACAAACTTCTGCTGAACACTCTAACACTACATTTTAAACCTACTCCATACCTTTTCGACCCATTGCCTATGCTCTCATTTGCCCATGTATCCTTCAATAGCTGTTTTATATCTTACCCTAACTGCCTCCTCTTTTAGTTTATTAACCTTCACCTCTCTCTTCTCTGGTGCTTCTATTCTCCTTGTATCCCTCTTCCTTTTAAATCTCAGTGTAGCTACAACTAAAAAGTGATCTGATATACTGTGGCCGCTCTGTAAACATGTTCATCCTGAAGTCTACTCACAGTCTTTTTATCTCAATACATAATCCAACAAACTACTGTCATTTCGCCCTACAAAATATCTTGTATACTTAATTTTTCCTCTTTTTCTTAAAATATGCATTACCTATAACTAAACCCCTTTCTAGACAAAGTTCAATCAATGGGCTTCCATTATCATTTACACCTGGCACCCCAAACTTACCTAAAACCCCACCCTCTCTAAAGGTTTTTTCCTACTTTAGCATTCAGGTTCCCTACCACAATTACTCTCTCACTTGGTTCAAAGGTTCCTATACATTCACTTAACATCTCTCAAAATCTCTCTCTCTCCTCTACATTCCTCTCTTCTCCAGGTGCATATACGCTTATTATAACCCACTTTTCGCATCCAACCTTAACTTTAATCCACATAATCCTTGAATTTACACATTCATATTCTCTTTTCTCCTTCCATAACTGATCCCTCAACATTATTGCTACCCCTTCCTTAGCTCTAACTCTCTCAGATACTCCAGATTTAATCCCATTTATTTCCCCCCACCGAAACTCCCCTACCCCCTTCAGCTTTGTTTCGCTTAGGGCCAGGACATCCAATTTCTTTTCATTCATAACATCAGCAATCATGTTTCTTGTCATCCACACTACATCAATGAACATTTAAGCATCCCAGTCTTATAAAGTTTTTCTTCTTCTCTTTTTTAGTAAATGTTTACAGGAGAAGGGGTTAGTAGCCCATTGCTCCCGGCATTTTAATCGCCTCATACGACACTCATGGCTTACAGAGGAAAGATTCTTTTCCACTTCCCCATGGACAAGAGAAAAAATAAAGAACAAGAGCTATTTAGAAAAAGGAGAAAAACCTAGATGTATGTATATATATATATGCATGTGCATGGCTGTGAAGTGTGACCAAAGTGTAAGTAGGAGTAGCAAGATATCCCTGTTATCTAGCATGTTTATGAGACAGAAAAGGACACCAGCAATCCTACCATCATGTGAAACAGTTACAGGTTTCTGTTTCACAGTCATCTGGCAGGACAGTAGTACTTCCCTGGGTGGTTGCTGTCTACCAACCTACTACTGTCATATGCCTTTTCTAAATCTATTAATGCAATGAAAACTTCCCTACCTTTATCTAAATACTGTTCACATAAATGCTTCAATGTAAACACTTGATCTACACATCCCCTACCCACTCTAAAACCTCCTTGCTCATCCACAATCCTACATTCTGTCTTACCTCTAATTCTTCATAATAACCCAAACCCTACACTTTTGCTGGTTTTACTCAAGTAAACTAATTCTCTATAATTTTCACAATCTCTTTGTCCCCCTTCCCTTTATTTTAAAAAACTATACATGCTCTCTGCCAATCCCTAGGGACCTTCCCCTCTTTTATACATTTATTAAACAAAAATACCAACTCTCTAACATAATCCCCCCTGTTTTTTAACATTTTTTCATAAGAACTAAGAACATAAGAATTAGGAACATGCAAACCCCACGGGCCCTACGAGGCAGGTCCTTATCAAAACGACTCTACCAAAAAAGCTACCAAGAAATAACCCCCGTACCCCTTGCCCCCAAATCAAACCCAGCCCCTCCCATCTATATTTGTCCAGCCCTTTTCTTAAAGCACCAAGGCCCAACCTCTATCACCCACTGGGAAGACTGTTCCACCAAAAATCTACAACTCTGTTAGAAAACCATACTTCCCATTCCTTTTCAAAATCAAATTTTTACCCAACTTAAATCCATTATTTGGTTCTTACCGGGTTCAAAAACCCCCTCATATTTTATTAATGTCTCCCTTGTTTATGCCCCCATCCACTTTACACTTCAATGATATCCCCCCCTCATTCACGCCTTCCAGAGAGGGGGAGTTTTAAGGCTTTAAGTCTATTTTCATACGGGAGGTTCCTTACACAGAAAATATTTTGTCATTTTTCTCTTTTTGTTCTCTAAGAGTCTAGTCCCCTGTAGTAAGGGGACCAAAAACGAGCCATAATCTAAATGAGGCCTCATAGTGATGTAAAGAGCTGTAAAATAACTTTGGATTTCGTTACTTATACTTTTTGAGTAAATCCAAGTAATCTTTGGGCCTTGTTGCGCACACTGAGGCACTGGTCTTGGCTTTAGATTTCTGCTTACCATGACTCCCAAGTCTTTTTCACTTTCTTATGCCCAACCCTTACTCACCTAGATTATAGCTTCGAGGGTTATTTTCAATACCAAGGGCAAGTCCTTTACACTTATCCACTTTAATTTCATCTGCCATTTCCAGACCAAGACATTAATTTGTTCATCCCCCCTATTTCCGGCTGTTTTTATCCCCTTTTCATTACGAAGCCTCATGCCCCCCCCCACACTCACATCCTGCTCTTCTTCATCCTAAAAATGGTAACCTTTTTTGGCCAATGCATGAAGTTACCGCCTCCCTTTTTTATCGACATTATTTTTTTTATTTTTTATTTTTTTTTATCACAGGGCCGATTCCCCCCAAGGGAAGGGTGGCCCAAAAAGAAAAATTTTCACCATCATTCACTCCATCAGTCTTGCCAAAAAGGGGTGCTTTACACTACAGTTTTTAAACTGCAACATTAAACCCCTCCTCAGAGTGCAAACTGTATTTCCCCATCTCCAGGACTCAAGCCCGGGCCAAAATAATAAAATTTCTGTAAGTACTTAACCCCATGTGGGTCAGTCAGCCAAGGGAGTTATGATAAGATAAGATAAGATTTCATTGGGTTTTTTTAACCCCGGGGGGTTTAGCCACCCGGGAAAACCCAAGAAAGTCGTGTGTCATCGAGGACTGTCTAACTATTTCCATTGGGGTCCTAAATTTTGCCCCCCAAGGGATGCGACCCCACCAGTCGACAACACCGGTATCATTTGCTGCTAGGTGAAAGGACAACAAGTGTAAGGAAACGTGTCAAATTTTTCCACCCCCCGGGGAAATTTAAACCCCCGGGGCCCCCCGTGTTGAAGGGGAAGCTTTAGCCACCAGACCACGGGCCCGGTTTGGGGGGTTTTGATTCTTCATATACGATGGGGAAAACTAAATAAATACAACAAACCTTGTATAGATGGTTAATGTGTGCAAAATATCTGTGATACCAACTGATTGGGGGTTTATTAAAAATTTTTTTAATGTAATGTTTTCCAAAAATACGATTAAATGTACTGGACACAAAAGCTTTGCTGTTTGCTTGTACGATCGGGGGTTTACATGAAACTCTTGGAACACTTGTAATAAAGAAATTCAAAAGAAAAAAAAAGATGAAAAAGTAGTACTAAAGTTTTTTTATTTCAGTTGTACCTACATTGGGTAAAGAAAAAGTTTTTTTTTTTTTTAAAATATTTGGGGAACATAGTTTGCACAGTATTTTTTCTTCACATTCATTTTGAAACCCCCTGCCTAACTCAAATGTTTGGTTTCATGTTCATTATAAATCATAAGCTCTATTTTTGCATTAAATTGATAGTTCATCCAACAAGAATTTTTTTCAGGGGCGCAGTATTTTGTTTTTTTTTTCATTTTTTTTCTTCATATAAACTTTGCTGATCCTTTCCAAAAAGGTTGCATCTCGGGTCATTAAAATGCAAGTCAATGCTTTGGCAAATTATTTTATAAAAAAAAGTTTATTTTTTTGAAAGGGTTTAAATTTTGAGATTAAAAATTACAATAATGGGGTACAGTGCAAAGAGACCCACTATCATCCCTAGGAAATATGGGCAACTTAATTTAATGCCTTACATACTATAATACAAAGAGTTAAATCATAGTTTTTTTTTAAGTTGTACTTCATTTTTTTTTGTTTTATAGCAGACAGTAATTTTACCAAATTTACAACAGTTTCAAAAATGAATATTGGAAAAAAATTAGGGGAATATAACTTTTGGGTGCGACGCCTCTGCAAAAGCAGTGATGGTTGTGAGTGGGTGAAAGTGTTGAATGTTAAAAGGTGTTTTCTTTTTGGGGTTTTTCTTTCTTTTTTTTTGGGTCACCTGCCTGGGTGGGAGACGGCCGACTTGAAAAAAAAAAAAAAAAAAAATCTTGGATTTTGTTGAAAGATTTTACAGTATGAAATCTCATTGGGTGTAAGGAGTAATTTTTTTGGGGAAAGGTATTTATCTATTTTTAGTAAGGTTATGTGGGGAAAAAGAAGTTAGAGGGAGAGAGAATTTTGGGGGGGGAGGGGAATGAAATGGGAGTTTTTAACATTGGGGGAAGAATGGTTTTATTTAATGAAAAGGGGTAAAAATTTATGGAGGGAAGGTAGTAGGAAATTTTGGGGGGTCCCCAGGGTAAATGTAAAGGGGGGGCCCTTTTAAATTTGACTTTTGGTAGAAAAAAATTTGGTAAAAGAATACAAATTTTAGAAAAAGGGGGAAAATAAAAAATCGGATGATAAGCACTAATAAAGTGTTTTTTAGTTTATGTTTGGTGGTTTTAAAAAAGGTTTTTGGGGCCCCAGAGTTTGTTTATAGTGGGGGGCAAGAAAAGGATATTTTTAAGTTGAGTAAGTTGGTAAAAGGAAAAAAAAAAAAAGGGGGCCCAAAAAACAAGTAAGAGGGGGGTTTAAAAGGTTAAAAAAAGGGGGGGGAAAGTTGGGGGATAAGGTATTGCAAAAGGGGGGTAGGCAAAAAAGAGTAGGGGGGGGGAAGAGGTGGTGTTTTAAAAATCAGATTAGAATGTGGCAAAAGTTTTTTTGGAGGGGGGGGGGGGAGGAAAGGGGGATTTGGTGGAAATAGGAAGTAAAGGGTTGATTAAAAGAAAAAAAAATACGGGGTTTTTTAAAAAAGCAGAAGTGTTATAAGAAGAGCGAGTATTTTGGAGGAAAAAAAAATGAAAAGGGGTGAAGACAAAAGGGAGGAAATAAAAGGTGGGAAGGCACTGTCAAGAATTTTAATGAAAATAAGAAAAAATTTTTTGGGAGTGTTTAAACAAGAAAGGGAAACCTAAAAATTTTTTTCTTAAAAAACAATGGGGGATTGAGTGGGGAAGGGGGGTAAGGTGATGGGGGAATATTTTGGGGAATTTTAAAATTTTGGGGGAAAAAAGGGAGGGGGTTTTCATGCAGGCCAATTATTACCTTTAGGATAGAAAGGCGGGAGAATGGGGTGGAGGACGGAGCATTACGAAAATTTGAAAAAAGGGGGGTTTAAAGCGCTGAACGATGGGGATCATACAAAATGTTTAAAATAGGGGGGTATTGTTGAGGGTTTAACTTTTGTTAATAATTATGAAAAGGGGGAAAAGGGAAACCTGGGGTTTGGGGGGAAGATTAACCATTAAAGGGAAAAGGGGGGACAAAAGAGATTGAAAAATTATAAAAAAATTTACAGAAAAACCAAAAAAAAGTTAACGGTGGGTTTAATTTAAAAAGATTAGAGGTTTGCCCCAATTGTAGAATTCGGGGGGCCAAGGACTTCAAGGGGTAAAATTTAGTGTGTTTACATTGAAGCATTATGTGACATATTTTAATAAAGGTAGGGGGAAGTTTTTTTTGCATTTATGGATTTAGAAAAAGGCATATGGTAAGTGGATGAGGGAGAAGTGGGCAGAGTTGCAAGTATAGGAAATGGTGGAAAGTTACTAAATGCTGTAAAGATTTTTTATGAGGAAGTGAGGCTCAGGTTAGGGTTGTAAAGAGGGGGAAATATTTCCGGGGGTAAAAGTAGGTTTTAGACAGGATGTGAATGTCACCATGGTTGTTTAATATATTTATAGATGGGGTTGTAAAAAAAGTAAATGCTGGGGTGTTGGGGAGAGGGGTGGGATTAAATATGGGGAATAAAATTTCAAAATGGGAATTGACCCATTTCCCCTTTTTGCTGTATACTGTGCTTAGGGGAGTTTCTAAAAAAAAAATTTTGAAAAGGTTTAGTGGATGAGTTTGAGAATGGTGTAAAGGTAGAAAGTTAAAAGGGAAAAATAGAAAAGAGAAGGTATGAGGGATCAAATGATTTAGATAAAAAAAAAATTGGGATACAAATTGGGGGGGGAGGAGTAGGAAGAAGTAAATGTTTTCAATATTGGGAGTTGACGTTGGGCGGATGGTTTTTATGAAAGATGGGGTTAATCAAAAAATTGATGAGGGAAAAAAAAAAAAGGTAGTGGTGGTTGGGGGTTAGTGGAGTAAAAAAAAACTTATCTATGGAGGCAAAAAAGGGGGAATGAGAAAGTATAGTAGTACCAAAAACTTATAGGATGTGAAGCTTGGGTGGAAATGCAGCAGCGAGGAGACGGTTGGAGGCTGGGGGAAGTCCTGTCTAAAGGGAATGTGGGTGTAAATATTATGCAGAAAAAACGGGTGGGGGGAAATTAGGAAAGGGTGGAGTTAAAAAAAGCATAGAGAGGGGAGAAAGGGGTTGTTGAGGGGTTTGGGCATTTAGAGAGAATGGGGTCAAAATAGAATGCTGGAAAACATATAAATCTATAAGGAAGGGAAAGAGGGGTAGGGGCGTCCCCGAAAGGTTGGGAAAAAGGGGTAAAGGGGTTTTGGGGTGAGGGGGGTTGGGCTTCCAGCAAGGTGATGAGCGGTTAGAAGGAGTGAATGGAACGAAGATCTTGGGACCTGACGATCTGTTGGTGTGAGCAGGGGAATATTTTTTGAAGGGATTTTTTTTCTTTTTTGGGGCACCCTGCCCCGGTGGGGGGCGCCACTTTTTTGAAAAAAAAAAAAAAAAAAAAAAAATTCAGGGGAAAACCGGGGTTTTTTTTATATTGTCGGGCTTGAGTCCTGGAAATGGGAATACAATGCCTCACTTTAAAAGGGGGGGTTTGGGGTATTGGGAGTTTGGGGGGGTATGTTGGTATCTCAACGTAATGCTTCTAAACTGTTGTATTTTGAACCCTGCAAAGCCGTGATAAGTGTGGTGTGGTGAAAAGGGTTTAATGATGATGAAAGGAATTTTTTTTTTTTGGGGGGTTTTCTTTTTTTTTTTGGGTCACCCTGCCCCGGGGGAACACCGACTTGTTGAAAAAAAAAAAAAAAATTTATACACAAAGTAGTATTAACCCCCTTTACTGTTTTGGGGGTGTAAATTTCGTCTTAAAGGTACCATGTTTTGCGTATATATACTCATACATTTTGCGGCTTCAAATCAAGCGGAGTAGCGGTAGGCCCCATGTGAGAGAATATGTTGGTGGTCAATGGCCCAATAAAAAAAATCCTGGAGATGCAGTGCATAATGAAAAAAAAATTGAAATGTGACTTTTTGGGGCTATTTTTTGTATAGTATTTATGTTCTGTTCTCGTTTTCTTGGTTCACTGATAGAATAGAAAACTATTATAGAAAAAGAGGTATTTTGATTGGGTTTTACTATTAAAAAAAACCTGGAAATGGAGTCAAACTAGAAAAATGTTTTATTTTTGCCCATTTCAAAAGTAAACAAATGATGTCATTGCCAATAAATGTTCAACTAGCCATTTTTAATAGCAGTCATGAATGGGTTGACTTATTTGTGCAATTACAGTATTACAATATTGCAGATCCCATAACAAAATCTTTTTTTTTGTTTAAATAAAAAACGAAGTAGAAAGCAAGAGTAATATCAAGGGGCCGGAGCTGACGAAAATGTTTTTTTAGAGCCAGGGAAGTTGCTTTTCATTCTGGACCTTTTTTTGAAATTTTCTTATTTTTTAATTTTCGGGGAAATTGACCAAATTTCAAATTTCTGACCACGTTATTTTGGGAGTTTAAATCGTTAAATGGGGGAGTTTCTTTTACTCAACGATAGAAAAAAAAAGGAGCTTGGGTTTATGGAGCAATGGAATTGCCGAAAATGGGGTCAAAATGGGTGAAATCGCCGATTTCACTAACTTTGCGAGAGGGGGTTTCTCAAAATTTGATTTACTGGTGTCTACAATCAGGAAAAAATTTTCTATCTTTCATAAGAAAATTTTTTTTTTTTTTTTTTAAATTTTGGGCCCAGGAGACACTTCGGATTGGGGGTTGCGCAGTCAAAGGGGGTTTAAAAATATTGAAATTTGGGCATCTAGATTTGAAGTTTTTTTGATTTAGAAATTTTTTTTAAAAGTTAAATACGAGTACAGTGGGGCCCCCAAGTTTTGGGGACACGAGTTTCGGAAATTCAACCTTCGGCAAAATTTTTTTGGCAAAAATTTGGCCTCGAGTTTCGTGATTAGACCGATTTCAGCGACCGCCGGGACCCGTCTGCCCGTCACCCCCGCACACCAAGCCAGTCTCCCACGCTATTCCCTCATGTGCCATTTTTTTTCCAAACGGGCCACCACCCCACGGGGTTTATACAAAAAATTTCAAATAATCCATTGTTTTTTGCTTGCAAAATGCTAAATAAATCATCATGGACCCAAGGAAAGCTAGTGCAGGCCCCTTTGGGAAATAAAGGAGGAACACGATCTAGAGGGATTTTGAAAGGGGTTTTAGGCAGACCCTGTCCCTTGCCCACCCTCTGCTTTATGGGAAAGGGGTTGTGGCATTGGGAAGTCCCTGGGGTTGGAGGTGAGTGAAAGGGGATGTGGAAGAGTTGGTGGGGGACCCAGGGAAAGAGCTAACCCTAATGAACTGCAAGAGCTTCAACCCGGAGCACTTAGACCACACCAAGAACTTGCTTCAGAGGAGGAGGAAAAAAGAGTGAAGGAGGTTCCTTCTTCAGTGATTAAAACCCCTTTTGGGGGCGACAGACCCTCTCAAAACCGTTCTCAGGGTCGGCCCAAAATTTTTAAAAAAAAAAAAAAAAAAAAAAAAAATTTTTATAAAAAATTTTTTTTTTTTTTAAACATTATATAAAAAAAAAAAATTTTACCGTCAATATTACCGAGATATGGAGGGGGAAGTTTGCCAAAAATTTAGAAAATCTGGGAAAATCGCCGACTGCCTTTAACCGGATTTTTCTATATAATTTTTTTTTGTACTATTTTCAATTATTTTTTTTTTAAATTTTTTTTTTTCTGAGTAACTTTTATGGCCTCCCGGCCAACATGATCTATTTTGAAAATTATTTCTTTTTCAATACTACACAATAAGGGGTAAACACTGTTGTCTTATTTTGTTTACAGAAAATTTTACACAAACAAAAGATATAAATGTTTTTATTACATTTTTCTATATTTTTTATACCAATACATCCAGGGCATTTTTCTAGAAGTTCTGCAGCCTTGGAAGGGCTTTGAAACATGGTGTCACACAGTGGTGTTTTTCACTCCTCACACATAAAAAAGAGTGTCTCTGCTTGTTGGGCCACTTTTTTGTATGTGCACAGACTAACACCTCTTCTGAGCCTTTTTTTTTGAAAGCAGTAGCAGCAGTTTTTCCAGGAAAATGACACCATGCTTCAGACGAGCAGGTATTTTGAAAGGGGGGACGGTCAATTGCAGGTTTGTTCCTTGGTACTTAATCTATTTGTCTGATGACAGACAAAAAAGAATTTCCCCTATGTGGTTTGTTTCTGGTCCCATTTATACATATTATAAGCTTGAGCATGGAAATATCCAATGATGAAAAAAGAGTTTGAGTACCACTTAAACTCTTGCGAACACAATCACAAACCAAAAACTGCTGTCAATTTTTCCACGAATGCAGTTGAAGTGTAATCAATCACCAACTGGTTTTTGAATGGGTTCATTGCTCTCCTATGCTGCCTTTCCCTGTCTGCCCTTTCATTAGGTGAACTATGACAACAGTGTGACATCTCGATTGCATGCCCCCGAAATGCCATGAGTCATTGGGAGCAAAAGCCTGCACCTCACCTCTACAGTGCCCGCATCAAAACTGGCATATGTTTTCGATTTTGCATGCACTTGCCACACCATCTGTCATGTTCACTCGCAAAAAATCATGAGTGAGGGGGTTGTGTACCGTTACTGTATAAATATATGCCCCCTTACCAAGGTATGGGTTTTACATTTTTTCTAACCCCATCACCTGAGATCCCAAAACTCCTGGTATTTTGCAATTATAACTTTCCCGGTAAAAAATAAATCCAAACCAACCACTGTAACAATCACGAAGCACAAACAAAATTTATACCAAAGGTTTCCTCTTTTTTGGGATGTACTTGAAAGAAAGTCTTCCTTTTAAAAGAATCAAAGATCGTATTACAAAGCTTCCGAGGGATAAAAATGCGTACTGAAAATTTTTCTTTCAATACCAAACACATTCCTAATCTTTTATAACCCCGTCGTTTCTGTCAGGGCTAGTTTTCTGAGAAGTGAAGCATACAACATTACACAAATCGATTCATGGCATTAAATCCTGAAACCCGGGGTTTGGGGAATCAGGCAGTCGTTGACCAGAAAGATTTCACTTTGTGCTTTTAAAAAATGTGGCATAAGCATTATTGTGGCAAAAAAAAGATACATCTCAGCCAAATTGCTTCCTTCCAGTGAAAACGGGTTTTGGTTTTAAAGTAATGTTTTTGCCATGGGTACTGTGTAGTGTTGCTTTCCCTGACAATCTTTTCCCTCATGGTTTGTCAAAGAATAAAATCGAAACATTCCAGCAGTGGCATTGTTCCCAAGTTATAAAAAGGCCTTTCCCTTTGGGTGTCATCAAACTGGGGGGCATTTGGAACAAAATTGACAGCTTCCTGCCAAACCCAGGGCGTCTGCGGTGGGTACTGGGGAATGACAGGGGTTTGGTTGTGGAGGTTTTTGGGTTTTGAGGTTGTGGGTTTTGGAGGCGGTGTGGGGGGGGATGGGGGAATGGTGGGGCCCTTCGTTGTAATCAAATGAGGCGCGCTGGGTGGGAGCTGGGTGGGAGCATGGCCTACTGCGGTCCTCACCCCCACACCACTCCACCACCACATTTTCCATCCCCAAATTTAACAGTTCATCGTCATTTTTTCCCGTCTGTTCCTGTTTTTACAGCCCCGGGGTGTACTCGAGATGCACTCCTTCCCCTTGGAATAGCATATGGCACACTACCAGAGCGCATATATCGTCGTATATACTGACGCTTCACTGGGGAATATTGCACTTCACTATCACTACTGGAACTAGTTTGAAGAGCTTGTAGTTCATATTCACTATCACTATCATCACACATGCTCTCATCTGAGTCTGGGATTTGGGAAAATAGAAGTTTCCTCTTGGATTCTGGTACAACTGAACGTGAACAAGACGGCCCAGCACCAGAGGTGGAAGGCTGAGGGTCGTCTGGGTTTTCCTCTCTATTACTGATATTATGGTCATTAGTTTTGGTCAAAACCTCACCAAAACCTTGAAACTCATCTTCACTGGCACTTCCATCTGTATTAGAACTGTCACTGGGGAACAAAAGTGTCCCAATTCGCCGAGGAGTGAGGAGCTTCTTACCGCGAGGCATGGTGAACATTGTTTACTAAGATGGCGTTCCCACAATGCACCACTGGGTCCCAGATTTTTTTCTACCGCACACACCGACCACACAGACCCATTCTCTCACATCTAGGCCTACCAGCCTTTTCCCGTGAGATTTGACGGTGCTAGAATTTATGCGTACTAGTACGTCAAAAACCCTTGCGCGTAAGCCGTACTAGTATGTCCGAAATCCTCAAAGGGTTAAGGACATGTGTGGAATGTGGAATGAGTTGCAAAGTTTTGTTGAAAAGTATCACCCTGACCAAGCTGAAACAAGCCATATCTGCAACATGTACAATGACAGTGTTGTGTCCCACTTCAGGGAAATCTTAGAGAAATGCCAGAAAAAGACATCTCTGGACAGATATTTTGTGCAACAGGGGTCCAGTGACTCTCAAGTTGTTCCCAGTGGCATTAAAAGAAGAAGGAAGTAACCCCAGATAAGGACTTAATACCTAAAGTCCTAATGGAAGGAGATTCTCCTTCCAAACAAGAGTGTACACCTTCCTCCTATCCCCTCCTCCCATCTTCCATCCACCCAGAAGTCTTCAGTAAAGGTAAGTGTAATGTAATTATTATTTTTTATGTGTATGTACTTGATTTCTCATTGCTTTCAGTATATAAATCTTTATTTAATTTGAAAAAAAAAAATTTATTTTAATATTTTTGGGTGTCTGGAACGGATTAATTTTATTTCCATTTTTTCTTATGGGGAAAATGGTTTTGAGTTTTGTGAATTTCGACTTTCGGCAGGCTCTCTGGAACGGATTAATCCCGAAACTCGGGGGTCAACTGTATTTAGTTTAGGGTGAGTAGGTGGTTTTTGAGATGAGCCTTAAACTGGTGTTCAGACCTGGTTACTTTAGTATTTACTGGTAATCAATTCCAAATTTTGGGGCCCTTTATGTACATAGAGTTTTTACATAGTGAGATATGGGCACAGTGTACATCAAAAAGAGATCTGTCTTGTGTTGTGGTCATGTGTCCTGTTAAGGTTGGTAAGGAGAAGTTTGAATGGAGGGTTTATGTTTGAGTGTAGTGTTCTATGTATGTAGTAGCCACATGAATAAATATGAATAAGTGAGCAGTTTTAGACTTGAATATTGGTTGAGTATGCTGTTGGGAGTGGGAATTTGTTATCATTGTGACTGCAGCCTTTTGTTTGGTTATTAGTGGACTTAGGTGATTTAATGTTGTTGATCCCCATGCACAAATTCCATATGTGACATAAGGGTAGTTGAGTGAATGATACAGTGCAAGGAGAGCTGATTGTGGAACATAGTACCATATCTTTGATAGTATGCTCCCTGTCTTAGAAATTTTCTTAGAAATTTGTTGTGTGTGTGTCTGGAATTTGAGGCTTCTGCAAGGTGGGTTCCCGGAATTTTCCCTCTGTGAGTCTTG
>NW_026509284.1:0-14141 GCF_026875155.1 Cherax quadricarinatus
ACCCAAAAACCGCCCAAAAACACCCACGTCCTATTTCGCTATTGAACGGGGAAAGTGAAAGGGAAACATCAAAAATGTTTCAACCCCGGGGGAATTGAACCCCGGGGCCCTAAATGTGTAAAGAGAGAACTTGACCACCGGCCCCCCGGGCACCTATAAGGGAACTTGTGAAGCCAGACACTCGGGTGTCTGGAAAACCTTGTGTATCTTAAGTTTAAAGACAGTGCAACAGTTTGGTGTCTTAATGGTGAGTTTTTCGCCTAATAGTGGGTTTTTTCAGTCAAATACAGAGGCAACAGTAAATAATGAAATAAAGTTAATCAGGCCATCAACCTTGGGGGGAAAGTATTTGGGGTGGTCAGTCCCCTCAGCCCATATGGTCGGAAAACGATATATCGTTCAGACAGGAGGGGAAACCCTTTTTTCCCCCAGGCTGAGGACTGACCACCTCAAATACTTTTCCTCAAGGTTGAGGGGATGATTGCATATTTTTATTTCATCATTACTGCTGCCCGTATTTGACTGAAGAAGCCTGTTTTCAATACTGATTCTTCGCGATAAGATAAACTTTGGTTTTTTTGACCGGCAATTTATCAAAACCCCCCATCCTGCGAAGTCACCTTTAAATACAGGAAACCCCGTTCACACAACAGTAAAATACCTGGAAGATGATTGTTAAGCTTATTATGATTTGGGAGGGGGCAAGTGATTAGAGGTAGGATTCGCTCTTTATCGCTAACGACGCTAAGCATAACGCCCGAGGTGTTTACGGTGAAGCTAACTTTCTGGTTTCTGGTAACAACAAAGTTCCCCAAGAACAGGGGGAATTTTTATTTTACTTTTTTAGGGGGTGGGGGCTTTTTGTTCTCGGGTGTGTTGTGTGGTGTTGTGGTGTGTGTGGTGTGTGTGTGTGTTTTTTGGTTGTGTGTGTGGTGAGTGATATATAAATTAATATATATATATAAATATAAATATATAATAAATATAAAATTAAATTTATATATAGTACCCACGAACAAGGATTGATCAAAAAAAATGTGCTAGCCAAGGATTCGAACCTATGTTGGCAAGACGGGATATTGTTAATTTGACACGTGAACTCTTGGGGATCTTTACTATAAAAAGTTCGCCACACAGTGGCTTATCATCCATACAAAGGGGAAACTTGAACTGAGGGGAAGAGGTAATATCCCTCAGCCCTTTAGTGATTGGTCATCCATCAATCTTAATAGATTAGGATGACACTCGATCAAGGGTGAGGGACTGATTTCCTCATTCTCCTCATGTTCAAGTTTCTCCTTTGTATGGACTTAAAGCCCCTGTGTGGGGGAAACGTTTCCCCAGTAAAAATACCCAAGGTTGCACTGTTCAATTCAACAATAACCCGTCTTGCACAACATAGGTTTGAATCCTTTGGGTAGCACAGTGTTATTGATCAATACCACTTGTTCCGTGTTACAATTTTAAAATTTCCCACACCGTGTGTGTGTGGTGTGTGTGTGGTGTGTGTTAAAGTATATATACACACACACAAATAAGTTTTTTCTCCCTTCTGTACCACCCCCTACCTTTACTCCCCCCCTACGAAAATAAGAGAGAGAGAGAGAGGGAGAGAGAGAGAAAAAGAGAAGAGAGAAGAAGGGGAGAGAGAGAAGAAACAAAAATTAAGAATGATTACCCCAGATTTTCAAAGTTCTTTAGCAAACGTGACCCCCCAGTTCCCTTTACCACCACAAGTCACAAACTCACTTTTAAAAGTCACTATCACCTTTTCCCAAAGGTCACCAGAGCCCACGAATCAGGGGTTAAGCCACCGGGAGACGCCCAATCATCCCCCACTGCCCTTTACTAAAATTACTTTCCACCCCCTACAAGATTTAGGAGGGCTGAAAAATTTGCAGCCCGGGGGTCTAGAATGGGGTTGAAGGGGTTTATAATTTTTCCGGCGATCCAGAAAAATCGCCGGGAATTTGTTTAAATTTCCAGAAAAGATCCCAAAATTTTTTCCGCTTCAGCAGTTTAAAAAACCGAACAAATAAAGTAAAAAGGTCCATAAAAAACCCGAAAATTCCGGAAAACGACAAAAACCAATTTCCGCTGGACTTTTCGCTTTTCCCCGCTTGCCCAACCTGCACAGGGAACCTGAACTGGAAGGCGCGGAAAGAACTAAGGAGCTTCGGGGAAAAAAGCCCTGGTGAGCGTCGGGGAGGCCTCACGTCTCCGGGGGAGTGGGTAACAGCACAAGGTACCCGGGAGCGCGGAAGGGGAAACAGAAGGAAATTTCCCCACGCTTCCGGGCCGGGGGACGAGCGTGACTTCCTGGTGTCCAACCCCAAAATTTTTTTTGGGGTTTTCCCCCCTGCTGGACAAAGCATTTTCCCAGAACACACGAGTGAGGCTGTTTGGTCTCTGTTTCCCACTACTTTTTCTCAGAGAACACAATAAAGGGTGTCTCCAGAACGCAAACCAAGGTGCTGTTCTTACTTTTGGGTTTTAATTTTTTTTTACAGGGAACTTTAAAACCCCTCGGGGCCTCTACAGGGGCCGGGAAAAAGCCCGGGTTAAAAATTTTGCAAGTTAGAAAAAAACCCCCAATTCCTTAGAATCAAGAAAGGCCCCCCCACCAGGTTTGTTGTCAATTGCTGTTTGATAAACCCACCAAAGGCGTTTAAAAAAAAAAAAACCCTTGTTGCTTTTAAGGTCAAAAACCCCCCCCAAAGGGGAATATTTCAGACTACCCTAGCAGCGTTACCAGCATTTTTAAAGCCCACCCAGCAGCCCAAACGACAGTCCCTTTTCAACCTCAGAAAACCCCCAACCACAGCACCACCCCCTTTACACAGCAGCACACAACCACACGCGGGAAACCCGAAAGAAATCACTACCAAAGCCCAGACTAAACACCACTATACGGTACCTCTAAACCACCAAACGTACGCCACCACAGATATTTTTTACAATCAAAAAAAACCGCTAATCCAAAAGGGGCAATACAGCCCTCCCCCAAAAAACCATCAAGATTATTAGAATTTGCTGGGGTCTTAAAATTTTAAATTTCAATAAACCATAAATTTACTAAATAATAAAATGGGGAAAATCTGGGTTTATATAAAAGACTTTTGTATCTTCCAGTGTAAAAAAATATTTTTTTCCAAAGTTTTGTAAATATTACCCAAGTGGGGTTTATACTTTAAACAGTTTAAAATAGACGGGGAAATCTTTTAATCAGGGGGATTTTTTTAAAAAATGGGGGGAAGCCAAAACCTCGGGGGAATTAACAGCCCCCGGGGGGGGGAGGGGAAGGCTTCAGGTTTAAATTGGGGGACGGGGAGCACAGACCCAAATTTCCCTAAATAAAGGGCCCCCTAAAACCAACACAAGAACCTTCCTTAAAGGGTATAATAAAGGGGAAAGCGTTTAAACCCACAGGACCCTTATAGCACCTTAAAAGGGGAGGGGATACGAAAACTCTGGTCGATGCAGGAAAGGGTAAGTAAATTTCCAGGGATCAAGAGTCTCTGCTCAACCCACCCGTTTAAACCCATACCCGGGGGTTTCTTGACCAAAATTTATAGAAAATTGGAAAGAAAAACTAAGATAAAACTTAAATTTTTTTTTTAAAAAAAAAAATTTAGTTTAAAAAAACATTTGGCTGAAAGGGTTACCCCTAAAAAATGAATTGTTTGCCCCTTTAAAAAACATGTCCATATAAACATTTAGGGCCCATGTAAAAAACCAGTTTTGTCTAAAAAATTAAAAAAGACATAAAAAGAGTTTTAAATTAAAGGTTACAGTTAAAACCCACGTCCCCCAACTTTTCCCTGAGGGGCCCTTTAACTTTAAAATTAAAAAAAAAAACACGACAAAAATTACTTGTTTTCAAAAGTTTACCCCCCAAGTTTTCGGACGTGCCGGCAAGGTCACCCTTCTCGGGCATGCCTAAACAAGGGGAAAGCGGGGGCGGGCCCTCCCAAGACTGGCACTCCCGATTAAAACGGGTAAATTTTCCTCGGGTTTAAAAATTTATAGGTCAAACCCAAACCCGGGGCGTAAAACTTAAAAAGAAAAATCTTGGTAATACAAAACGGGCCAGGGCGAGAAAGATCCCCCAAACGCTGGAAAATCTCCCAAACCTGGAAACCCTAAAAAATAAAACAAAAATTTTTTACCCGAGAGATAACGATTCCCAAAAAATATTAAATTAAAAATTTTTAAAAAAAAACCTATCACTTAAATCAACTTGGGGCCTTTTCTCGAAGCAGTGCTTTAAAGCATAACCATGCAGTCACACCCCATCGGGCACTATTTTAAAAGGTGGATTATTCTGGTTTTAATCTTTTTAAAACGCTTCTAAAGGCAAGGCTGGTAACTGGGGGAAGTCTTGGATTATACTCAGATCGTCGGGCCCTGTAAATTCAAAGGTAATTGTTCCTGGCCCCAGAGCATGGGGGGAAAACACACTGCCCCAAAACCCCCCGGGCACGGGAAAAATTTTTTCCACATATACGCACTCCAAGATCCAGATCTCAAGTTTTTTTTTCCCCATTCCCTGTCTCATGTAAGGAACGTTTTTTTTAATCCCTTTTAAAGTTCCGCCCCAAGCACAAAACCGGGGGGAATTTAAACCGTTGGGGCAACTGAAAATCTTCCCAATTTCCCTTTCTCAGTTTCAAGACCTAAATTTTTTGGGTTTTCTTTTTTTCCCTCAGCCCACTTTAAAAGCAAAACGGGGCAAGTGGACATTCCTTTTCTATATTTCCCCAAATGGCATTTAAGGCAAACCTGTTAGAAATTTGAAAACCCTGCAGACTGAGGAGAATGGGCGAACCTAGATGAAACGAGGGGGAGGTTTGAAAAACGTAATGAAAAAGGGTGTTCAAAAAACTTTTTTTTTTTTACATCAGCTATTTTAAACACAACAGGGGAATTCAACCAGTGAAGAGAAATCTTTTGGGAAAGGCTTCACTGTGATTTAACACCCTTTGGCTAAAAAGCAACCTAGCGAAATCCTGCCCCGGGCAATTGCCAAAAACCCCAAATCTCATTCCTAACCCCTTGAGGCATATCCCGATGCGAAGACAAACCCCCAACCAATCTGCGGGGGCGATAAAAAAATCTTAAAATATCTGCGAAACCTTTCATTGTTCGAAAACCAATCCAGACTGGTTGGGGGGGAGTATAGCCCCAAAAGGCGAGATGCGCCCCCAACCTTTCCGAGATTTGGGGGGGGGCCCCAGGCACATTGCGTTACACCAGAGCTAGGGCTGAAATTTGGGTATTTTAATGGGGTTCGGTTTTAAAAAACAAATGTTTCTATTATTTTTTTTGCGAAAATCAAAGGTTGGGAAAATCAGACGGAAAAAAGGTTTTCCCCAAGACGAAAAGGGCAATAAGCCGGGAAAAACTGGGAAACAGCGAGGGGAAACTGGCTAGTCTTTGTTTCAGGGCTACCATTCCATTCTTCATGCACCGGTCCCCAAATTTCTCAAAGCAAGAAGGGACTACATCCCAAGTCTCAACCCCCTCTTAACCCCGTGGAACCCCCCCCTTAGTGTATGGGTGCCCCTCACGCAGTCTAAAAGGGCCCAAAGTAAGCAAGCCATTTTTTTTTCATTTTAACCGGGAATAGGGAAAGCACCCAACAGGAAATTCTCCGGAAACGGACTCTTTAAACTAATCTAAAGTTATAAAAAATAAATTTTGCTTCAAAGAGAGGGAAAGGGGCCCATTTAACCCTATTTTAGAGGCGTTTTTATTCGGGTCCAGATTTAAACCCCAAATGTTCTTTGGCATTTTAAAATACTTTCCCCGCCCCGTTCCCCGTTCCCCCACCGGGGCTACCACCCTACACTCCATCGTTTGGTCGTTGGCCCTGAAAGAGGCAGGGGAAGGCCTCGTGAAAACCATTCCAGCCCAACTCCCTGTCGGGTCCCGCTGCTTGGGGATAATGCTGACCCCTTTTCGTGAAGAAACATTTGCTGTTACCAGAGGCCTACTTTGCGGGGCATCTTGGGGCCTACACATTTCCTGGTCGCTAAAAAGACCCCAAAAATTGTGACGTATTCAATCTGGTTTTTTCTGACAGTTCCTTCTTGCTGTGAACTTGGGCAGGATTTTAAAAGGGGGTTTTGGAAAGGGGACTTTCTACTAGAATAAACCAAATTGGGTCGGCTAGAGTCCCTTCCCCCAAATAAGGGGCGGGCATCGGTGGGGAGTGGAAATAAGGAAAGGGATAAAAACCCTGCACAGGCTCAACCTGCGTGGGGCGCCCGAAACCAGTTTATAGAGGAACGGGGGCTTGCCTCAGGGGCAGCTGCGCTGGGGATAAAATTTCGATCTTGCCACTCATCGTCATAACGGGGAAAAGAAAAACGAAAAAAAGTGATAGAGGGTAAACATAGCTATTTCCCGGGGTAAAGTAGCAAATTTTTGCGAGGTATTTGGGGGCCACTTTTCCCGGGTCCAGGTCCCTCATTTGGGGACCTCCCCCTGTCTTCTTGGGGTTTTCACGGTAATAAATTCACCCCCCATGGTTTAAGCAAGTGAGCCGTCTCTCTTTATTTGAAACTTTAGATGATTTTTAATTAAAAATTTTTTATTCATAGGAAAAACGCTAAATACTAAAAGGTTTAATGGAGCCCGGGTAAAAAAAGAGGGAATAAGCTTTTATTTCCCGGAAAAGGGGGGAAAATTCTAAATTTTTTGGGTAAAAGCCCTTTAATAAACATCAAGGGTTTCCCCCCTTAAAAGGGAAACCTGGAAGGGAAACCCTGTTTTTATTGGTTTTGAAGCCCTGGTTTTCAACCCCCAATGTAAAGTCCCTTTCGACAGCAAGGGCGGGCAGTGTCTGGGTATTTAGACAAAACCCGCACACGGGTATAAACACCGGAGATGTATATCTGTATTTTAAAACACCGAGAAGTGTATATCTAAAGAATTTTAAATGGAATTTCCCCATTTAAGGGAAAAAAAATTGTCTTTGACTGGTGGTGAATAAAAGGGGAAAATTAAGCTTAACCCAAACCCTCCCTGCATTTTCAAGGGGTTCAAAACCCGATAAAAAAAATATGTATATTTCCCAAAAATTTCAACTTTTAAACTGACTCTACTTCCCAAAAATAGGGGTAATATAATTCAAAATAAATTCCACTTTAAACCCATTATAGATCAACCCCCTATTTTGGCCCTAGTAAAAAACACAGTAATGAAATATTTCTTATTTCGATTTTGTTCGGAAAAGTTTTTTTCAGCGTTTTTTACAACGGTTTTGTTGACCTGCTTGTTAGGGGCAACCGGGTTAATTTTCTTTAAAAAAGTACGGCCGCCGAAACGGGTTTAAAAAAAACAATATATACACAGAGAGGGTGTTTATCTCTCAATATATAAACACAGAAATTGTGGTATCTTTTGTTTTAAACCCCGAGAAAGGAAAAAATTTAAATTCCCGAAAACTTTTTATCCAAAATTAAAAGAACTTCAAAAATTTTTTTTTTTTTTTTTTTGATGATGGAAAAAGGACAAAGGGTAGTGTTTTTAAAAAGTTTTCCCTCTATCGTTTGGGACAACAGTTGTAGAAGAAAAACAGCACTGCCCCCACCATCACCAATAATAAAAAAGCAAACCAGTTTGGAACCTTAAACATCAAAAAACAACCGGGGCAGCATACCATTTTACCAGTACCAAAAAACAACAGTACAATACCCTCAACAGCACCAACAATAACCCGCAGGGCAATAGCAGCACCCGCAGCTACAGCATCCCACCTCGGGAGCACCCAAAAACGCAGCTTCATCATAAACAGCAGCAAACCCGATTACAACCCTAACAAGCTACACGCTTTTAGTTAAAAAGTACATTTAAAAAACCAAGCGATGCGGGATGGAAAAACCCATGCATCAACATATTATGGACACTAAACCCGAGAGAGATGTGGGATGAAAAAACAAGACTGGAAATATTCACATTGGTACTCAATACAAAGGACATCACGTACGAAAGGCTCTCAGAGCAAATGATCACGTGGTAATGTCATGAAGCTTTGGGATCCAAAATTTTTCGGGCAACTCAAAACCCCCAACCCCACTCCGTTCACTTTGTTTTTTAAACTATCCTAGGGGAATTTAACCCCCATGGGAAATGAAAGTTAAGACACATGGCAACACTTAATCTTTAAGTAGACGTTTAAAAACCCTCCAGTTTTTTAACAATACAGATTCTAGGACCTAATTTTGGAAAACCGTAGAACTATATACAAAAAGAAAGAAAGGGGAATTTTTCACCAGGGGCCCTTGGGGTTTGTCCTTCCCCCGCCTCGGGGGGGAGAAACTGGAGCAAAGGCAAGGAGACTGGCGGTTTATAGGCGTCAGTGGATAGGGACGTGTAGCAGACGAGGGCATAGCCCCTGGTAGTCACTTTCTTGCCCAACCATGTAAAATAATTGTACCTATGTGTACCAGCATTCGCTGCCTGACTACGGTGGAGTGCGGTTGTGCTCAGCACCCCTCTGCTGTTTTCGGGCGAGCTACCACAGTACATCAACAACCATTGAGTAGTGTGGACGTGCGCTGCTCATTTTGGGATATCAAAATGGTTTAAACATACAGTACGGAGAGTAAATACTATCTGCATAGAGCTGGTTCGTGGTACGTTAAGTGGAGATACGATGAACGTACTTCTCCCTAACATCATCAGGGACACATATGGTATCCCCAACGAGGAATTATATGGCGTCGCTCTTAATGGTTTGACAAGAATCTTCGTGAAATTTCTGAGAGCCGGCTTCTTTTTTTTTTTTTTTATTTTTTTTAATTAAAAACAACATTACACTTGATACAAGCCGACAATAAGCAAATCCAAAACCGTGACAGACAATGTCAGTACACACACAATAAACAAAAAAAAAAAACATTTTAACATATTGATATAACGAAATTCTACCGTAAGAAACCCAACCCGTTTACGGGAAAAAAAAAAAAAATACCGACTACAAAATAGAACGTCGGAGTCATAAAACATGTAGGAATAAGTTTCCCATAATCATGTATATATGTGTATATATACACATGCACATATACACATACATGTATGTGCACATATGTTCTTAAAGCACAGACTGGATTATACTAGAACATACAAACAAACAAACAAAAAAGCTTATCACTAAAAACAAAAACTAGACAAACTAAATACATAACATCCAAAAAAGTAGTGGCAGACAATGTCAGATACACAAAAAAAAAACATTGTAACACATTGATATAACAGTATTCTACTAAAAAAAACCCAACCAACCGACTTCCAAAACAAACAGTCGGAGTCATTATAAAACATTAGGAAAGAGTTCCTACAAAAATATACATATATATATACATATATACACACCCCACATAATATATATATATATATACACACACATACACATATATATATATTTACTATATACGCATGCTTATACACACATACGATGCATGTGCATTTGTTCATACAGAACAAAATGGATCATACATGAAATAAAGCACTAATGACTTTTCACCAAATAACTAAAAAAAATATTACATCCAATGATAGAACTATACCTAAGACATTGGTTCCCACAAACACACCTACACACAACAAAATAATGTTACATTTTTAAACACTCTAATATATAATATGACCTTCCAATCAAATGAAGGGTATATATAAACCCCATCAAATACTTTTAATATTTTGGATACATAGCGTTCATTTTGTAACCCATTCAATACTCGACTAAAAACGGAGAATATGACAAGGATGAATCTAACATTCAGATTCGAATGTATAAAACATATCCTCACAAATACATATAATTATAAACCCCCTATATAAAATGGTTCTTATAACAATAAGAGAAAAAAGCAGAAAATCACATATCTTTGGACTCTGTGATTTTAAAAATTCATAAAGGTCTACTTACCCGGAGCCCCCGACCCGGCCTCCCTGCAAAAAAAAAAAAACCTTTACCCACATCTACCACCTTGCACCAAATCAACTTCCTCATCAGCTTCCAATCACTCCGAAGAGAACCACCACTAGAAGAGACCAACCCTTGCCTCTCACCCCGTCACCAAACGGAGTAGACGTTCAACAGTAAGCTCACGAATCCCTTAGGAAAAACTAACTACCCACATTCCCCATATAATTGTTTGTTCCTAAGGCTGTACTATAAAAAATACACGCCGCCAACGCTTTTATCTAGGTTTCCCTCCACCTCCCTCATCCCCAGAAATATGCAAGTAATAACTATTACGTATTCTGATAGCCCTCCCCACCTCTTTGGGTACCCTCCCATATCTAAATTAATGCCCTGAGTGGTTGTATGTCGGTCCCCCCCCCATTATAAGAAAACCCTCTTCTTTTCCTTATTTAAAACCACAATCTACCACCTCCAAAGCAGAACATAAAATATACTACATGACGAAAGCCGTTTCAACTTCCCCATAAAAAACCGCATGGATGCCTCTCTCACAAAAACCATTCGTCTTAGCACCTCTTTCGATGCAAACGTCCCCATAAAGAAATCTTATACTAATTTCCCTCGCTCTTGCCGTATTCTTAATATTACTAAATTCCACCCATATCACTCTCCAATCATATGTGGGATACACCTGCCATCCCTTGCATTGATTCCTGACGACGACCCGCACGCCACTAACCGTTTTACCTTGAGTTTTTAACATTGCTACCTTAACATAAACCCGCAACATATCTTCACACCCACTAAGTCCCTGCCACCCCACCATTTTGCGGATATCCCCCATCACCTCCCCCACCCGAAGACCCCTTTCCCCCGCTGCCCGAATATACCTCTGCTTCACATATAGCGCCTTCCACCCTAGACCCTAATGCCATCAATCCCAATCCTCCCTGTCTTACCGCAGTCATTACCACATCTTTACCCAACCACGCCCTCCCAAAACCCCACACATACCTTAAGGCTCTTCTTTGTAATTTCCATAATATCCTGACTTCTTAAGGGGTAAATTTCCGCCACTCCCCACACCTTACTATAAATCAGTGTATTTACCACCACAACCCTTTGATGCAAGGTTTACATCCCCGCCCTTAGACTCCTGAGCCTACTCAAAGCTCTGTCCATTACCATTTCTGAATTAACCCTCCTGCTCTCCTGTACATCTGCTAAATACAAAATCCCACAAATCTTTAGCCTATCTACAGTTATCCATCCAAACTCCTCCCCCAAGGTCCCTCCTACCCAATTGCCTACCTCCACAACCGTGATTTCTGCTTATTAACTCTCATCCCAGTAGCATTCCCAAAAATCTCAATTACCCTTTCCCACTTTACTTAAATCTTCTATCTCATTAAGTAAAACAGTTGTATCATCTACATAACCAACAATATTCCCACAAAATCCACCTCTCTCCCCCATCTTTCCCATCCCACCATCAACCAGAACATAGAAAGGATTCTGCATACATGCAAAGAGTATTTTGGGAGAAGTGGACACCCCTGCCTTAAAACCCCTCCCCATGCTTACTGAACTAACCCAACCTACCATTTACCTGTACTCTCATCGATGCATTCTCATACAATGTCCTCACCCATCCAACCACCCCCCTCCTCCAAAACCCATTCTCACCATACTCTCAAACAAAAATTCCCTATCCACATAATCATAAGCTTTCTCCCAATCCAGACCTAGAATACCTCCCTTACTACTACCCTCAAGGAAATCCCGAATACGTCCATGACCTACCCGCATACTCCTCCCCGGGATACCAAATTGTCCCCCATGTATCACCGACCCCATGACCTTCTTCAGTCTATTACCCAAAATTTTCGCAAAAACCTTGTAATCTGCACACATCAAAGATATTGCTCGGTAAGCACTCAACTCTCTTCCCCCCCTCTTCTTTGGCACCAAAACTATGACACCCGTACTTTGCGATGTGCCCAACTTCCCACTAGTTAACATATGATCCAATAGCCTAACAAAGCACTGCCTAATACACCCCCAATGTGCTCTATAAAAATCATTTGGTATACCGTCTATCCCTGGTGTTTTCCCGGTACCTTTCCCGAAAACTGCCTCTTCCACCTCAACCTCACTTATACCAACCTCCAACCCCACTCTATCCTGCTCACTTAAAACGCTATGGAACCCCCCTTCAAAAATACCCTCCCAGGAACCCCCCTCCCTCCAACTCCATTTCTCTCCCTAAACCAACTATCAGCATAGAGACTCATACTTTCCGTAATTGGATAGGGACTCGACCCACTGGATACCCTCCACCCCCAGGGCTTGTCTCCAATTGTAGAATGGTGGTTTACACTCTGTCGGTCCCTAAATTTACGTAAAACAAACCCAGACGGCTTATCACCCCACAATACATCCTCAACCCCGCCCTAACCCTAATTGCATCAAACCTATCATTGTGTATTCAGCGATCCTGCTCCGCAGACTGTCCATGTCATCCCTCCTACCCACCTCCCCCAACATAACAATCTTGCAACTGTCCCTCCAGATAATTTTGCAACCCAAAACGCCACCCTCGCCTCTCCCGTCCCCTAACCTTAAAAAATTCGCTATTCCCGGTTTTGCCTGCATTTCCCACCAATCTAACAGATCTATCTCCCTGTCCCTAGCCTCCCAAAAAGGCAACCACCATCACTGAAAAAAAGGCCCCCTCCTCCTCCTCCTAAGAAGCCTTACATTTAATTTCAGTACCCAGAATAAATACGCACCACTCCATCACCACATCAAATCGCTATTACCGCCCTGTGATCCGAAAACCCCACATCGAAGGTTTGCACCCTCACAAACATCTATTACCCTGCTTAATATAAATTCTGTCCAATCGCGCTTCATATCCCCTACGGACGAACAGTGTGCATCCACTAGGGTATCCCCCCCTCCCCACCACATCAACAAACCCCAATATCTCGCAATACATCCCTCAGCCCACTCAGCCCACACAACCCGCCCCTCTCGGTTCGACATCACCACTCCTAATCACACAATTCCAATCACCACCTATTACTGTTTATAGCAGGCCAAACCCCTCTACAAGGTGATACAGCAATACCTCTTCTGACAAAATCTACTTTTTTACCCCTGGTATTGCTAGTTGCTGGCATGTAAACTCCTACAAAAACTAGCTCGGAACTCTCACCCCAGACACCATCCACCCTCACGAACCCTCCCCACCCCCCCCCCTCTTCCCAGCCGATGACACGCAAGGGGCTGGTCTCCTTTATCGCCACTGCTACCCCACCTTTCAATTGCAAACCACTAGGTAACATACATCCGATATCCTTTTAACCGCACACACAACCAGCCCTATGATTATGCCTCTTGCAAAAAGCAAATATCTACATCAAAACCGCCGTAAAACCCACCACTCCAACCAAACTTTCTTAACCTCAGTCTAAGTCCATTGACATTAAGCGTGACACTTTCTGAAAATTATAAATGGGCGGCTTTCCCCTATGCCGCTGGGATTTACTCGCTGCACTTTTCACATTTACGTATTCCCTACCACTCGAGTTATCCTGTGCAGTCACCTCCCCCCTCCTCTCCCACTGTGGCAACTCAGGCGCACCTCATACCACTATGTGGCATCGGCTCCACAACCGCTGCCCATGACTTCTTTCCCCGGCCTCTGCCCCGGGGTAATAACCTCGTCTATCTCTGATGCCGCAGTTCTTTTTCTAGAACTTCCACTTACACACATCTCACCCTCAGACGAATCCTCCTGGTGTACCTCCACGGCCACCACACCTCCAGCCTTTTCTTACTCAAGTCTTTCTCCACAATTTGTTTGTCCCTCCAGCTCTCCAACTTCAATAAACTGAGGACACCTCTCGCACCGGCCTCATCCCCATCCAAAAAATCCTTGATGACATCTGCCAGTAAACCCTCCTGAGTCGAAGCTTCCTGGACTAAAGACTCCTCAGATAAACACCTTCGACCCCCCGACTCCCCTGGTTAGTGACACACGTCCCACCTCCCCCCACCTCCCGGTCACCCCTTCCCGCTCCAGAGGCCTCCCGAACAGGCCACCCCAAATCCCCCACACTTTGTTCACCTCCGTTTCCAATTAGGAGCCCCTCAAGGGGCATCTCCAAAACCTGAGCTTGCAAAACCTGGGGTTTTC